>QJNY01000889.1:0-16516 GCA_004155945.1 Monosporascus sp. mg162
GGTTTATCGTTAAATTCCCCTAATCGGAGATTTTGTAACGATCCTACTTTTATTGTTTCAATCGTTATATATTATTAAGCGAGCCAAATTATCGTATAGTTAATATGTTCGTATTTGAAAATGGGATAAAAATGATGTATTTGTTAATATGTATCAATCTATATTTTACGACGTAATTATTTTTTAAGGCCGAACCGGGTATTAACATAACGGCAACAATTTAAGGATTTTAAATATATTACTTTCGTTATTAAACGACAAATATGTTTAAAAGTTGTGGGAAAATGATGTATTAAGATATTAGCGCCCTTGTCTCGGCCAAATGCTGCACAAAAAGATGATCAATAACCGAGACTACATAAAGAGTACTGAGGGAGGTCGTCGTGACACCCTACGCGGCGGAAAACGGGCGGCCTGATGGAAGGCAGGATACCAAGCAGGATGGTAGAGGCGTCCCCGTGACTTCCAATGTGTTGCAAGACTGCAGTATTCGGCATGTCCACTTGTCCAAGCGTAGAACCCGAAAGCTGGTATTGAAAGTAAAGACTACATCGCTAATTGGCGCAAGCAGCGGTATTCGCTCCTGACCGAAAGACTAACTTCCAATGAGACCCGTTGAAGTGCATGGGTGAGCCGAATGCGTGTGTTGCCCACCGTGGCCCTTCTTGCATGAACGGGTAGACACGATGTTTGAAATGATTTCCTAGATCAACTCCGCTTCAACAATACCTTCACCACCATTTTCAGGCACCCAGAATTTGTTGACCTTCAGGCCCGCCTTCGATAACAAGGCGTCCCATTGGCTTTCGGTCCTCTCTTGCCCTGCGTGCATAGTCATCATTTGCAGATCGAACCCTGACAGAAACAGAGGACATCCCTGGTCAGGAAGGATGAACTCGTTCAGTAACAGCTTTGAATACGCCTTTGTCATAGCAGCGGTGGTGTGAGCGAGGATTTCCAGGCACACCTCGTCGGACCAGTCATGCATGATGAAATGGAAGAAGTAAACGCGTGCGCCTAACACTTAGTTAACATGTTTTCCAAAAACTTTGTATTGCTGGCAAATACTTACCTACGATGGGTTGCGGGGTAAAGAAGTCGTATTTAACTCTTTCAATGTCCTCATCAAGCTGCTTAACATCATCGATAACCGCAGGAAGATCCTCAAGCACAAGCCTCCCTTTCTGGTTTGGGAACTTGTTCTTGAATGCTTGAACATCGTGCCCACGACCGCCTGCAATATCGACTAAAAGGACGTTGCCATCAGCCTCTACGAAACCTTGGAAGATTCGCGCCTCCACTGGCCACCACTCCACCCAGCTGGGTCGACTGCCTCGGATCCCGGTCATACAGACATTGAAGTTGTTCATAACATCTGGTATCTTATGCCATAACTCAAATGCCTCTTTGTCTGTTTGGAACGCATACTGGAAAAGCCCCTTTCTTGGATCTTCGGGTGGGCGGTATCCGGTTTCTTTGAAGAACGGTGACATTTTGGTTGCAGACGTCGTTCCTTGGTCCCAG
The DNA here is from genome assembly GCA_004155945.1 of Monosporascus sp. mg162. Taxonomy (NCBI): domain Eukaryota; kingdom Fungi; phylum Ascomycota; class Sordariomycetes; order Xylariales; genus Monosporascus; species Monosporascus sp. mg162. Next base: position 1,525 of record QJNY01000889.1, read on the forward strand.
CTGCATACCGAGTTAGCCAACTCCATGCAAATCATATCATATAGTCCCTCGTAGTGTGTGTGGGGCCTAAGATAGATGCAGCGTCCGTGGTGCCTAAGCAACATCCAAGCCTAAATAGGTACGGCAGGCCAGCTGTTCCCTCGCCTCGCTGCCCCAGGGGGGTGACATGTCCCAGAACGGGTGGCAGATGGACTCCCAGAGGGCTCTCAAAATAGGTTGTAAGATATATAATTTAGTGTAGGATCCGACTTACAAGTGTATGTGGGCTGCTTCAATGGGTGGAGCGCACATGGCATTAGTGATAGCCGTTGCATTCCAGTGATAGTTGCCGGCGGCCTCTTGAACAAATCCGAGGCCAGAAAGCGGACGCAGCAGGCGAACTGTGATCCTCAACACCTGGTATAACTGATTGCTATCGGTTTTGAACTTACTGATAAGTGCCTCAGAACCCCCTGAAGCAGTCGCAAGATCGGTAGCAGATACTGGCCCAGAGCTTCTAGCGATCAAGTGGAAGAGTTTCAAGTCGATAGCCACACGAGCCGCAGCGGCAAACATGGGCTGGGAAAGCAGTCAGCTACTGATTTCCCTTGAGTATACCGGGAAGGTTGAGGTTTTGGAAAGACATTACATGAAAACAAAGCTCCATAGCAGCATCTTCGGGTTTCTGCAGGCCCCAAATGAGTTGTTTGCCGAGGTGGAGCGCTCGGGCTTTGGCCTTTTCATCTGATGCAAAACTTGGCTCTTTGGAAAGAGATGCGAGCTCATCGATTAGGCGGACGACTTCGGACGACATACTTCAAGTCTTGTACTTTGGGGGCGAGAAATGAGGCAGGAAATGAATCGGCAGGAGTCAGAACAATGGTTAGGAACCCACCAGGGACTTCCCGTTTCAAAATCCTCGTATATACTTCTAGGTTACGCGGATTCACGGATGTTGGTCCAATGTTGCGGATCGGTTAGGCACAAAGAATGTGGGGGGCCATGTAGCTCGGGGGGGTTGCAGCAACCACGCAGTCTTATGTACCAGTAGGAGCATACTGTGCCAGGTGGCCCCCCTTTTCGGCCTGCAGCACTCCGGAGGATCGATTTCATGCTCTGCATTGCCCAAGTCTACTTCTCACACCTCCTAGAGGCCGGTAGTTTTATGGCAGATTCAATACCATTCTAGCTGCCGAACCGTACAAGTTCATCTAATCGTATTTTCCGTTTAAAGTCAACGAGAAAAATGGCAGAATCAGATGCACACCAGAACGAAAGTCTAGCGACGATCATCGAAGCTATGGCGTGGTCATTACCACCACTGGCGATTATAGCTGTTAGCATGAGACTCTGCGCCCGCGCCTTCATTGTGCATCACATAGGTTCGATAACTGGATTCTGTTACTCGCAATTGTAAGAGCCGATCTTTTTAACATCAGCTATTTCCTACCTTGTTAACGGAAAGCCTTAACCCGAATAGGCGCGGATGCTTAAAAGTACTTGCTTCGTTCAGATTCAGTTCATTATGGACTAGGTCGCCCCCAGACCACACTCCCTGTTAAGAATCCAGTGCAGGCAATTAAATGGGACTATATGGCTCAGCCATCATCTATCATGGCCCCTACGTTTGGCCGCAACCGTTTGCGATGCTGCTTTTAAACCTAGCAAGCGTTTCGCAATCTCGACACGTCCTTCCTTCCGGAATCATCTTGCCCCAATATGTTGCAAACAGCCTCTGTTTCATCTTCATTCTGGTCCAATGCAGGCCAATCCAGTTGCTTTGGGATAAACGGCTGGACGGCACCTGCTGGGATCCGAGGGTTCAAGAGTATATCGGATATTTCGATAACGGTCAGTTCGGCGGAACACGTCAAAGAGCTGTAAAAGCTGACAGAACGTACAGCTATCAATTTGGTTACTGATCTTGTGCCCGCAAGCTACCCAGCCACAATTATTCGGCACCTAACATAAAGTTCATTATGAAGGTTTCTCTGGCAGTTCTAATGAGCCTTTATATCTCATAAGTTTCGGCCACGCTCGACCCCTTCTACATTCATTATATTACTGTTACCCCCGCTTCTAAAAATCTGGCGTCGGTCAAGCGCCATGGTCGAATTAACCTTGAAAACAATCCCCTTATCATCGGTTGGGAGTCATAGCGGTTAGCTATAATCAACGGTCGAAGCAACGCAATCCAACGCTACCTCAGGATATATGGATGGAACCGGCGATATCTCCATATGGATAGCTACCGGTAAACGCACACAGATGCTTATAGGTGCATTAATTGGCCAATATTATATATGCAAAAATATGTACTTCCGTATCGGTCCGTACCTTGGCCCGGTCCTTAACTAATTCCGGCAACGCCCCCAGCCAGCGACGTAATTATGGTATATCACCGGCTATTTACTTTTTTACGTGGCGCTAAAATTTATTTACTATGGATAATTTATTCATCCAGGATAACCAAATGTATGGGATATTTACTTTAAAAAGGTTAAATGGATATATTGCGCTTGACGGTTGCGTAACGGATTTCGTAACCCCTGGGCTTCGGTTAAGTTGTTTTGACCCCTAACTATAATTAAGACTTCGCATCTGGTGATATGGTACAGGTAAGCTTAGCCTCCTGATTGCCGAATGACATAGCTGTGTTAACATGCTTCCAGTGTCGAAAATACCTTCTAATCATTGCCCCCCTCAATTCTCACACTGAGGCCGTTAACTTCGAAACGGAATAGAACCGCCGTTCTGTCTGGTGGTTCATACGGTATGAGTACTTTCAGATCACGTCCGATGAAGGGCTACACTTCAACCCCGGGCCATACACCGGATGGAATTTCCTTGACATTGACTGGGATGAACTCTCCCAATATGAGGCCGATCCTAAAGGCGGCCAACTTTTCTAACACTCCGAAGCGAATGACGGGAAGAACATTCGGAAAACTGTCAGTATCTCCATTGATATCCATAGGAATGGCCGAATTTACGTTACCACGTAAGCATTACAGGCACAGCCCAGTAGTGCTACATAGTGGGTTATAGATATTCATAGACCTTGGGCATCTGCTTACGAACAAGTTATATCGACGGTTGAGCTTTGTAACGTCCTCCAATCCCGATATGGCGCTAATAACAAGCCAATAACCCTAGCACGTTCCACTAGACTTCGGGATATCCCATACGACTAAGTAGACATCCCATTCCCATGATACAATCCAGAATACCGTCGCACTTTTTACCATTAGGAGAAGGGGTTAGCCTTCTTATTTCGGTTAATGCTGTATGCCGAGCGTTTAGTGATCTCTTAACCTAATGCTTCTCGGTTGCTATTGGACGAGGACTTTATTCAGATATGCCCATAACTTGGCACATGTTGCGATCACTTGGGAATCATGTATTCTGTTCCGGCCATTCACGACCTCCGGACTGGGATTGTAGTGCTGACTGGAGAACCACACTTTCCACGTACATCCCATGGGAAATTGTTAATGCCGCCCCGATCCTGCATTATGCTATATATGCTCTGAACGGGATTCCTGGACCGAGCAGCTTGGAGCTTCAAGCAGCATGCTTCGGACCGCTAGCAAACCGTAGTTTCGTTAAATAAATAACTATGTGTCACGCTTTCTAGGAAGCAGCTGCACAGCTCTAAAGGATATATCGGTGATGATATCTAGGATGTTAGGAAACGGAGATCCCAGTTGGTGTGGGCGATCCTCTGATATAGGGCTCCGGAATGGATCAATGTTTTCCCGAATGATCCCTGACCCCCCAAAGCTCAAGGGGGCCTTTTCTGCGACACCATGACCTCACAGGCGAACAGTTGATCCCAGATCATGCATCCTCCCACCGAATGACATTGCTTCAGCAGGCGAAACTCTTATCAACCCATCTTATAACTCATCAATTGTTGAGGCTTCGAACTCCCTATATTTCATATTCCTACAAAACTAGACAGTGTGTGAAATTGGTATTGCAAGAGTAAGGAAGTAGTCGAGCATCAGGTATTCGAGCTGCGGCGAGCACTACGAGGCGTGATTTAGAAAGTGGTTCTGAATAAAGGCGCCCTTCCACCTTTCCAATGTAGAAAATGTTAGGAGGGACGAATGACGATCAAGTCATGCCCATGTTTCCCCTCATCAAGGTCCTTTCCGTCCAGTGGCTAGTCTTCCGCTTCTAGCACCATATCCTGAAATCGAGCAATTACGCCCAGTCCCGGAGGGCGGCCAAACTAGAGCTGAGGAACATGAATATAGGGATGAGGGTGCATGCATGAATGGTGTTAAGGTGCTAGGATATGTTAAATGTCTATACAAAAAGGGGGGTTCGGATTCCAGGTCAGGTCCAGGGAGGACGAATTATCCTCATTCAGCCGAATTCAATACACTCATTCAGCTAGACCATGCAGACCGCCCCCTTAATGGTTTCCCAGGAACTACTCTCCTATATGGACATCAGGGTACCTAGAAACTCTACTTTTGCACATGCCCAATCACGAGACAGGCGACCCCTAGACGCCAGTGATATGACTTTGCGTACCAGGAACTCGTGCTGTTCTTCTATATCAGAGAAGAAGGGTCAAGCATAGTTGCTTATGCCCTCCTACGCGCGAGCTCCTAACATAATACCAACAGTAGAAATGCCTAATAGTAAAGCACTCAAGTCCCGCAACACATAATAGCGCATTCCTGGCAGAAGCATAATCACCCACCCAAGGGAAAATTTATGACATACACTTAACTTCCCAGAACAAAGAACACACAGTCCTCCCAAGAGAAGGGGCGCCATACCACACCCGCATTCTATAAAAGCGCCGTCATCCCACGGCACCTCGCGGAGCACATACATAATACCCCACGATAGATGGCAACGAGCCTACACCGTGTCTCGACTTCCCAAGGACAGTAGCTTATCATAGTCTTGATTAGGGGTTATTTACAGCTAACGAGCATATAGATGCCGCGCCCAGTTATCTAATATCACCCCCCAGTTTCAAGAGCAGGGGTGGATGGTCCATAACATGGGGTATGTGCTCAATGGGCGGTGTATGCCCCATTCCTGCATGTAGAATATCATCATCCCTAGCTTCGCCGTAACACACCTCCCCCAAACTATGAAGATGGAGATGCACATAGGTCCTTAACAACTCAACTGCAGCCAAGCTACGAACGTTATGAACCCAGAAAGGGCAAGAAACTAACGGTTTATGTGTGGCAGGGAATGGTTAGGACGCTAAGAATCAAGGAGTGAACGGATAGTTCAGAAGAGGCTGGCACAAGATATGCCAACGGCAAAGCGGCCCCTCTCATTGATCGTCATGGTGTCTCAGAATGTAGTTTACACGCGCTTTTCAGTCCGTCTACCGTTTTAACTCCCACCCCACGGTCTACCGTAGCACAGTGCCATGCCGTCCGAAGTAAGCTACAGGGCAACAGGCCACCAACCACAAACCCAACCATAGCACAGTGGACCGAGTAGTTATGCGTAGAAGTTGACGGTCTTCCAGAACAGTTAGTTTCAGACACCACAGACAGATAGATGATTCCATAACGACAGATCACACGACGGTAACTTACCTCCTTCTTCTTGGCCTGCACCTCGGCGATGGCGTCGACGTAGTGCTCGTGGCTGATCTTGTTCTTGCCGGAGCGGAGGGCGATCATGCCGGCCTCGACGCAGACGGCCTTGAGCATGGCGCCGCCGAACTCGTCGGTGCTACGCGCGAGCTCGCCCCAGTTGACGTTGGCGTCGACGCGCATCTTGCGCGAGTGGATCTTGAGGATCTGGGCGCGCGCCTCCTCGTTGGGCAGGGGGAACTCGATCTTGCGGTCCAGCCGCCCGGACCGCAGCAGCGCCGGGTCGAGTACATCCACGCGGTTCGTCGCCGCCAACACCTTGATGCGGTCGTCCGATGCGAAACCGTCCAGCTGGTTCAACAGCTCCAGCATCGTCCGCTGCACCTCACGATCTCCGCTCTTCTCGCTGTCGAATCGCTTCGTGCCTACGGCGTCCAACTCGTCGATGAAGATGATGGCCGGCGCCTTCTCCTTGGCTAGCGCGAAGCAGTCGCGCACTAACTTAGCTCCGTCACCTATGAACATCTGCACCAGTTGCGGACCGGCGAGCTTGAGGAATGTCGCGTCCGTCTGTGCGGCACAGGCTCGTGCCAGAAGAGTCTTGCCGGTACCGGGAGGGCCGTACATCAGTGCACCTGCCGAGGCCCGTCAGAAATCATCCTACCAAGCGTGGCGGAAGTTGAAGGGAGCAGAGCACTCACCTTTTGGCGCCTTGATGCCGATCTTCTTAAAGCGCTCAGCTTCCTTCATAGGCCAGACGATGGCCTCAACGAGTTCTTCTATTTGCTTATCTAAACCACCGACATCACTGTACTTCTCAGTAGGTTTCTCGTCCACCTCCATAGCCTTGACTCTGCTGTCATACTCGGCTGGTAGGGTGTCGAGGATCAGGTACGAATCTTTATTGACACCGATGAGATCGCCAGGTTTGAGTGTGTTGTGGTCGACTAGACCAATCAGAGGTAAAAAGATGGTCTGTCTCGTGGATGTCTTGATGACGGCAGACTTGCCCACTCTCGTTGCGTCCAGGTCGATGTTAGCACCTTCTTCGGAGGATTCGGCCGTGGGATCAAGGTCGAGCAGCTCAACGACGTTTCCAACTAGATACGGTAGCTGTCTATGCAAAGAGTTAGTCGCTCAGCCATGACTACTAGCGGTATATGGTAAAATGGTAGGTATATGGCAATATGGTATATAGCATATGACATATGCATGGTTCACTGACCTGTTGTTGGCGATCTTCTCCATGTTCTCTTTGATCTTCTCGCCCATGGTTGCCTTCTCGTGTGATAACCGCTGGAACTCGCTCTTCATGATCCTGGCATCGTTCTCCAGCAGACGTTTCCGGGTCTGTAAGTCTTGGGTGCTGAGACTTAGGATCTCCTCATCTAAGATCTCTTCCTCTTCCGGCTGGGCGTCCTTCATCTCGGCATCTCCATCCTTGTTGTTACTGTTGCCCTCGTTGTTTCCGCCGTTACCCCGATCGTTGTCCTTCTGGTCCTTACCATCATCGGATCCGCGGCGGGCGACGCCCTCGGCATCTTGTGTACTTGACATGGTGATGGATGGTCGCTTGTGTTTAGAGGTGGAAGGTATCCGCTTGAAAAAGCTAGTCGACGGAATATGTCGCCGAGAGACCTCCAAAACTTTGCTAGTGGTAGGGCAGCTGTCCTCGAAATGAGATGTACGAAGTTATGGGAATGTGGATGGTGGATGGATGATTACCTCGACTAATACTGACTTCACTTCATTGGTACCTCAAGAAAGAGGCGGGCCGGAGCTTCACCTGTATGTACATAAGCTGCGTGCAGACAAGGCAGGCGTCAGGTCGCGTAATCCAGCCTCATGCATTTAAGCGAGATGCTAAGGCCGACCTTGGGAGCTTCGGAGAACTGCCTGTTGACACCACAGAAAGATTGGTTTACTGCATGTGGCGGCACAAGAAAGCCGCTTCCCTCTGGTACATACCGAGGTGGGGCCGGAAGCCCCAGTCAGCAGTCGTCATCACCTGAAGATCGGTCGAGTCTTGAGCTTCGTTGCTTCGGTTTGATTCCTCCCAACTGACGCGTTGTACACCACCCGTTGCCTACTTATGGCATAGCATAGCCAATTCTACTGAGAGAAAAGCGAAATCTGGAGCTCGCTCCTGTTCCCACTATATCTGTGAACCAGGCCTACGTACCCTCTCTCTCTCTCTATATATATACATACACACACATATATACTTCTGCTCAAAGTGTTCGGTCAAAGTGGCTGGCATTCTGTGGGCGCGAGGACCGGCTGCACCGAGGACTGCCTCTGCTGTTGGTGTCGGTGAGATGACGGCCGAATCTCCTCCACCTACGCAGCCCAAGTTGACACCGCAGTTCTGCTTCTCGACAGTAGCGCTCCGAGGTGCGAACACCCACCCCGAACACTAGGGCATTCTACTCTAGTCTTTCCGTCCCTGACATCTCCCCCTCAGACTTCCTGCGCTTATCTCGTGCTGCCGTCGACGACTCAATTACACAAAACCTCAATGCGCTCGTGACACCTTCTAAGTTGGGTTTCGACCCGACATCTACTTCTGTCCGAACACCGCGTCCGCCCCGGACGCCAATCGATCCTCAGGCATGCCGGACATTTAAGGAGAAAGTCCTCTTTCCCTCGTGGCAGTCACGGTCCGATGTCTTAACGTACTGCGCCTACGTGGCTACGAGCCCCGACCCCGACGACCCGGAGACCGCGTTGCGGGAGGCCGAGACGGAGAGGAGTCGCGAAAGGATGGTGGACGAGCGACTGGATCCATACTCAGGGCGCTACTTCCCGAGGGAACCGCGTACCGAAAAACTCGCCATGCTCCTGAGACAGGAGCGAAGCGTAGAAGCGATTGTCAGGTCGCGGACGTGGGGTCTTGTGCGGGAACGGTGCGACGACAGCGCCGAGGACGCCGAAGAAGCCCTTAACCGTTGGCGGGAAGGTAGGGAACGTCAAGGCACAGTGTTAAGCAGGCGCTGATAATTGATTCCTCATGTGCGTAATGTATATATAGCTGTAATTTTAGACCTCGCAAGACTATCACCACCTTTTGCACTGGGTGATGAGCGAGATCAATCGCACGCTCTGTGGACCATGAGGGGTGGTTAAAGAGTGGCTCCTGGGGCCAGCTTTCAGCATACATCAGTAGGCTTTACATATATCCTACCTGGTTCAGGTAAAATCCATTCCAATGAGGGCTGATACTCGGTTAGTGCAACATCTCTCCTAAGTATTACCGGCGGGTAGGTGCACACATACGAGGTACATATCGCTAGAGCTCGGCCGGTTCCAGTTACAGAGTGGGCCTGGCCTGTCTCGGCACGAAACACTTAAAAAGCACCAAGCATCAACCGCTCTGGGAACCAGTACGACTTCACCACCGCCACCAAGTCACCCTGGTGTCTTTAAGCTTTTCCATCTCGGGACTATTATGGCTGCCCTGTCCCGCCCCCTGCAATCATATTCCGTGCAAGAAGTACTCATGTAACGAAGTATCTCTCTTTTCGTGTGCGATCGCTAGCCTAGACCCTCCGTCCCGCTATACTGCCGCCGCATTTCGAGATCATTTGGTCGTAAGGCGAGGTACCTGAACCTTCAAACGATTGTCAACTCCTGTCCTCTTACACAGAGATATGACCAGTTCACTTCCACCCGAGCCATATAGGTAGGCATCAGCCATTCAACAAATACCCGTTCTCTGAGGAGTTCCTCCGGAACTTCTAGACAGGTCCTCCGCTTTATTACCTCGCCGGATTTTCGTTGTGCTGCCGTGCACCGTGGCCTCGGTCCGCTATATAACGACACCGGCGTAAGAGCAGTCACCAAGTGGAATCCCGTGGAGCACCGTCCTAACCCTTGCCTTGCTTGCCATTAGTGAGCTCTAGAGCCACCCGAAATCGACACATATGCTCAGACCTTAGCTTTACCAGCCGTTTACTCAGCATCGAACCTCACGAGCACCACAAGTCGAACCGAACATCGTGCGGCGTTCGAGGCGCAACCATAACCCACCACCGTCCCGAACATGCCGCAACCCCTCAGTGCGAAAGAGCAGTCGCTCTTTCGCCAGGTCATCCGCAACTATGAAGACAAGCAATACAAGAGGGGCTTAAAGGCAGCCGAACAGATTCTCAAGAAGAACCCCAAGCATGGGGACACAATGGCCATGAAGGCCCTTATCATGAACCAGCAGGGTAAGACCGAAGACGCCTTCGCCCTCGCCAAGGAGGCGTTGACCGCCGACATGAAGTCCCACATCTGCTGGCATGTCTACGGTTTGCTCTACCGGCACCAGAAGAACTTCGAGGAGGCCATCAAGGCGTACAAGTTTGCCTTGAGGCTGGAGCCGGAGTCCCACCAGATTCAGAGGGACCTTGCCTTCCTCCAGGTGCAGATGCGCGACTACCAGGGCTACATACAGAGTAGGACGGCCATGCTGCAGGCTAGGCCCCAGCTGCGACAGAATTGGACTGCTTTGGCCGTTGCCCACCACCTCGCCGGCGATCTTGCTCAAGCCGAGAAAGTCCTGACCACTTTTGAAGACTCGCTTAAGACCCCGCCCTCGAAGACGGACTACGAGAACTCCGAGGCTGTCATGTACAAAAATTCCATTATTGCCGAGATGGGTGACTACCAAAGGGCTCTGGACCACCTCGAAGCCATTGCGAAGCATAACCTTGACCGCCTGGCCGTCATGGAGCTTCGTGCTCTGTACCTGTCCAAACTGGGGAGGAAGTCCGAGGCTGCCGTGGCATATCGCGCTCTCCTGGACCGGAATCCAGAACACCCTGACTATTACAACAAGCTGGTAGAAACCCTCGAAATCAGCCCCGACGACCTAGCTGCACGCAAAGCGGTGTACGACGAGTATGCTAATAAGAACCCTCGCTGCGATGCCGCAAAGCGTTTGCCACTTGATTTCCTCGAGGGTAGGATAGATAACTCCGATCCTACAGGCGAGTGTTACTAACTCGAAAACCAGGTGAGGCCTTTAAAGAAGCAGCGGAGAAATACCTGCGATACATGCTAGACAGGGGAGTGCCTTCAACATTCGCGAATCTCAAACATTTATATGCCGACCCGTACAAGAAGGAAACCCTCTGCGCTTTGGCTCGAGAATACCTCCAGTCGATGCAGTCCCAAAACCCCAAGGATGAGGAGCACGACCCAGACTCGTTGAAAGGTCTACCGGCGGCCCTGTACTACCTCGCCCAACATTATAACTACCATCTGTCCCGCGACCTGGAAAAGGCGGTGGAATTCGTTGAGGAAGGACTTAAGGTTGTCCCCAAGAGCGTCGAATTCCATATGACCAAGGCTAGGATATGGAAGCACATGGGCAACACTATGGAAGCTGCCCGAACCATGGACCAAGCCCGCAGTCTTGACCTGAAGGACCGATACATCAATTCCAAGACGGCAAAATACCAGCTAAGAAACGACGAGACGGCTAAGGCACTACAAACTATGTCGTTATTTACGCGTAACGACGCACCGGGAGGCCCTATGCAAGATCTACTAGATATGCAGTGCGTATGGTACTTGACGGAGGATGGCGAATGCCAGGTGCGCACTGGGGACGTCGGCCTGGCTCTCAAGAGATTCCATGCCGTCTACAACATCTTCGACGTCTGGCAAGAGGACCAGTTCGACTTCCACAGCTTTACGTTGCGCAAGGGGCAGATTCGTGCATACGTGGACATGATCCGGTGGGAGGACCGTCTCCGCGAACACCCCTTCTACACCCGCGCGGCTCTCGGCGCCATCGCCCTCTACATCGGTATGTACGATGCCAGGAAGATGGCCGGCGTCAACGGCTCTGCGGACGCCAACGGGGACGAGGCCGCCGAGAAGAAAAAGGCAGCCAAGAAGGCGAGGAAGGAGGCACAGAAGGCGGAGCGGGAAGCCGCCGAGAAGATGGCAAAGCAAGACCCCAACAAAGCCAAGGCCACTAACGGGGAGCCGGTGAAGCGGGATGATGACCCGAGAGGACACAAGCTCGCCGCGACACCCGACCCGTTGGCTGAAGCTACGAAATTCCTTGAGCCTCTCCTACAGTACAGCCCGAGGCATATTGATGGCCAGATCGCCGGCTTCGAGGTCTACATGCGCCGGCGTAAGTTGTACCCCTCACTGCAAATCCCGCTTCCCTCGTCCCTTCAGCACACTGACTACTTGCTTTCAGAGAAATTTGTCCTTGCCCTTCGATGCCTGAACGCCGCGTTGGCCCTCGAGCCAGACAACGCCACCGTACACGAGCAAACCGTAAGGTTCCGACAAGCGCTGAACCTGGCACTGGCCTCGCTACCTCCGAAGGTGGCCGAGGTTCTGAAGACCGGCTTCACCGCCATAGACGCGTCGACGGACCTTCAGCAGTACAACACGGAATTCCGAAGCCGGCACGCGGACAGCGCGCCGCACGTCATCTCGGCTATCAAGACGGCGGCTGTGCTGGGCTTCGAGGACCAGGCCAAGTGCGCGAAGGAACTGGCGGAGACCGTCCTGGAGGTGCCCAACGTGCACTTCGAGCAGGCCGAGGAAGTGGTGGGCATCCTGAGGCAGTGGCGCAGCGACGAGGCCGACACGTTCAGGGCCAGGGCCCACGAGAAGTGGCCCCAGGTTACCGCCTTCGCGTAGAACGTGGAGCTCGAGCGCGACCTCCGCTCCATATTCCTCCCCGGGATGGGCTTCGCTCCGCCTCTAATCCGGCCGTGGACAAGGTACTACCTTGGATTCTAAAGTGGTCTGTTGTTGGGCTACGGTATGTGCAAGGTGCTGGATATGGAGGGGTCGTCCATGGAAAGGGGAAAGACAGGGAGTAGAAGAAGAAGAGGGTGAAGATAGCGCTTGTCTAGCCCTCCTTGTCACGTCTCATCATCTCGGAGTATTACCATGGGTTCGGTGCTAGGAGTTCTAGACGCCGGTTTACATGAAATGGCAACGGGAAGACAGGAGACGGACGGGTAGAAGAAAAAAAAAAAATGCTAGCTGTAGATGCATGGTTCCTAAAATAGCGGTTTGTTCGGTCTCGCACTGCAGACAGCAGCGGAAGCATGGTATTCTGGGAGGCCCAACTCATCAGTAAAAGCCGTTATAAAAACAATAGATACTACCACCCTTGACTATGTGATGGTCTGCCATGCGTTACGCATGCGTTTATGCATACATAGGACGATACCCATCTAATTTGCCTCTTGGGATGAGGTGACTGTTTACGCGTTGGTGGGCATAGGTTAAGATATATGGTATCATGGATATCAAGTATATGTGTATGCATTTGATGTACATAGTAGGTCGCAAACCAGCGTGCATATCTTGCGGGAACGTGTAATTACTGGATAAGTCGAGTATGAGCTATCAATCTAAGCTAGAGGTTTATCCCGCCCCTTAACAGTTCTGCGGCTCGTTCCTCACCACCATAAGCAAGGCTTCGTTCTTCAGGCGGCTGCTTCTTGGATTTTATTGGTAACTTGAAAATCACTAATTTTTTTTTTTTTTTTTTTTTTTCAGTTCTTTCACATATACCACACCTCCTTTTAGTTGTCTCGGGCGGCTCTCGGGATTACCTGCTCGCTCTCCTCGGAAGGAAAGGGGAGGAATCTCGCACGCAAGCCACCGGCGAGACTCTACACGCTAAGAATCTGACCAATGGGGACTTTTAGCCACGGTCAAAGCTACACCTGAAGGGGTCTCATGTAATTTTCAACTTAAGCAATGCTTCGCTACATATTTTACATTCTAAGGTTCAATACCGCAGCTCTGCTGATAAAATCCATTGCCATAACTTTCCAGACTAGGGCTGTTCCTTGGAGCACATTGTCTTGTTAGTTTCCCTTCTCTGCATTTCATTTTTTTCATTAGCATTCTGCTGTTGTTCCATTATTGTACTAATCAGTACCTATCACATCGGGAAGTACTGTGTGGCTTGTGATGGGGTGGCTGGGCTAACTACCCCGCTAATCGGGTATGCAGTGGATTACCTAGTCCTTCTTACTTATTACTTTATTATGCTAGAACCATAGACAGCAACACAGCTGGGAATATACCAATTGTTACTCTTTCTTCGCGTATCCGTACTTAGTTTTGGGTTCTAACATGCACTCGTTGAGCACTGTTACGGCCACAACCCGTTTATGGGGCTCCCGTAGTGTCGGGATTCGGGGCACCCTGTGCGTACCGGGAAGAGAAACCCCATCCCGCTTGCTGTTGAGAGGGAGAGTCGCCGGGACGACTTGTCAGACAACGGACCTGTCACGGCATCGGCTTCCTCCCTTGTGCTGCTCGGTAATTTTTTCCCAATTTGTCATATTATTGGAGTACGAGACAACATATTCCATAGCATCCCGTGCCCGCTGAGATTTGGCAAGTTTTCGTAGAGTAGGGGGATGGATATGTCCTCGAGTATAAAGTGTGTGTCTGTCTACCATACAGTCTCTAACGTCCTTCAAGATATTTCCCTTTCATCACCATCACTATTCGACGCTTCCTTTCCTCCCTTCTATACTATCTACGCTCAAGAACATCATCCAAATTCCAACCACTCCACCACCACCCGAGCTACCAACAATGAACAAGGCCGCAAAGCTTGAGACTGCCCAGCAAGCGATCGGCTACAGATTCAACGATCCGAACCTGCTCTGGGAAGCCCTCCAGGCTTCTGGGTCGGGCGTCCACTCCATCGACGGCCGCACCTTGGCCGAGGGAAATAAACAACTGGCCCTCGTCGGCGACAAGGTGCTCGCGCTACACCTCGCCGTTATCGGCCGCCAGCAGGGCGAACGGGTCGGTACGTGCGAGCGCTTATCCTCTCATATCTTATTACCTGTCTAGATCAGCGACCGCTGATTTGACTAATGTCCCTTCCAGAGCAGATCAATGACCGCATCTCGGCCCGCTCGCGGAACGTCCGCCTGCAGGAGATCTGCGACGGCTCCGGGCTCACCGCATGCATCCAGAACAACCCGTCACAGGGAGGCGTGGTGCAGCCGCGGACCAAGACGGCGACCGTCGAAGCCGTGGTCGCGGCCGCTCACTGCGACGGCGGCATGTCGGCCGCCCAGACCGTCATGCTCAACCTGGGGATCGTCTAATCGTTTGATCGTCTCACTAGGCCCTCGACTGATACCAAACCAGCTATCACCTTCTATTAATCCAGCCAAGAGATAACCTAATTCCTCATCTGTAATATTACCCTTAGGTTTAGGTGTAATTATCGGTAATGTTTAATGTCGCCCCTTAATCACCCACTTTGATTGAGCTCTACACCTCTCGAGGGAGAGGTGCCGAATAACGTGAAGACACAACTCGCACCCGCCCCCCGAGGCTCCCATAACCCCTCACTGGGCCTGCGGGATGGCCCGCGCATTCCCTCTCCGGATCCCGGACACCCCCCCCCCCGGCCCCGCCGCCCCCGC
>QJNY01000890.1:0-16178 GCA_004155945.1 Monosporascus sp. mg162
CCCCCCCCGCCCCCACTAAAAAAAAAAAAAAAAAAAAAAAAAGAAAAGAAAGGCGACGAGCGGGTCCTGTCGAGTGGGACGTCGACTGGCCCACGTTAACGCCAAGGACGTCATAGGGGTATGGAACAGGAAACGGAAAGGAATGTTCGGGGATCGTCATGTAAGTTGGTCCAAGCCATCGTGGACGTCAAGCTTACAATACTCCTAATAGGAATAACACAATTATGTACGCCCTTCGAAGCGTTAGCTTGGCAGGTACCATCCTAATGGGCACGCAGCATATAGTCCCTGACGCCATATCTAGTGTACGAATATCGGACCTGACATCACAACATGAATTGAGTTGCAATATGCATGGAGGCTTCGTGCATGCAACCGTATGTATATTAGCCGAGATATATGAAAAAGGGTCATGCTTCTGGTCTCGCGACCAGCTATCCCTTGAGTGATGTAAGGAAATCTATGGAAGTCGTTGAAATCGTAATCATACATAACCTGAACTGATATATGCTCCATTTACTCCTCGGGAATGATGCCCATTTTCCCTGCAATCACCTTCGCCAGCGTCTTAAAGGTAAGCGTAGGAGCCAGCAGCTTCTGGAAGGGATAGTCGAGGCCGAACTCCTTGAAGAGCCACGTCCTCATCTCGGCTCCGATCATGCTATCCAGGCCGTAGCTCGCCAGTGAGGGGCCGTCGAGCTCGAAACCCTCGACGGGGATCATAAGGATGCCCGACATGCGCTTGACGACGTGCATTGCGATGACCGCCACGGCGCCCTCAGGCGTCTCGGCCGCCTTCACGGCCGCGGTGAAGCTCTCGTCGCCCTTGCCGCTGGCTCCGCTGCCGGTGTGTGCCTCCAGCGATATCCGGATGTGCGACAGGCGCGCGTCGTTGTACCAGTACAGGTCGACGTTGTCTGCTCCGGCCTTGTTGATGGAGCGCGCCAACTCCCTGGGGTCCACACCCATGACGATCTGTGCCTCCGTTGCCTTCTCGATGCCAGTGAGGGACCCCGGTCCGTCCGCCGCGGAGACCGCCGCCGGGCGGGGCGTCGACATGGCGACCTCGAAGCCGCGGAGCATCTCCTGCTCGTCGATGCCGTAAAGACCCTTACGTAGGAGCGACGCTTCGATGCCGTCATTCTCTGCGACGACGCCGACGTCCAGGACCATGGGGAGGGCGAGCGACGTCGCAGGGAGGCCCCGGAGGTTGCGGTGAAGCGCCAGCGAGTCGAGGAAGCTGTTGCCGGCACTGTAGTTGCTCTGGCCTGTATTGCCGAGGACCGCCGAGATGGAGCTCGTCATGACGAAGAAGTCGAGTTCCGCGTCGCCCAGGGCCTTGTGCAGGCTAAGGGCCCCCTTGGCCTTCGGGGCAACGGCGGCCATGAACGATGCGTAGTCCATCTGCTCGAGGATGCCATCCTAAAAAAACCACTCGTCAGCATCGCCACTCGATTGGATAGTTGAATGAAACGTACCTTGAGGACCATAGCTGCGTGCACGACTCCGCGGATCGGGCGCTCTTTGTTCACTTCGTCGATGATTTGGCGTACGGCTTCCTCGTCCGATGCGTCGGCGCGGAATACCTTTGCCGAAGCCCCCTTCTCTGTGATTTCCGCAACGACTCGGGCAGCTTCTGGTTTGTTGGCACCCGAGCGGGAGAGGAACACGAAGTGTCTGGCCCCGCGTTCGATCATCCACTTTGTGAGGCTCCGGCCGAGACCACCTAGGCAGCCGACCAGGAGATACGATGAGTCTGGCGAGAGGGAGAGCCTTGGGGTCTCTGGTGGTATCTAGAGTCGTGTTTGTTAGCGCCCAAGAACCCCTATATGAAGATGACTTGGAGTTGGGTGAATATCTTACTATGACCTGGCTTTCCTCATAACGGAGGCTAACAACAGTAGTCTCGGCATCCTGATCTCCGGTATCCGCTTTGACACCTTTGAGCTCCGAAGCGTCGACGATCTTGGCTAAGTCGCTTGCGCTTAGAAGCTCCGGGTAACGCTCTACCAGGTCGAGAGATATCTTCAATAGAGACGAAGCGGACTCCGGGGTGGCGTGCAGGGTCTTGGAAATGACGGGGATGAAGCTCGCCCCGCGTGAGAACGGCAGACCGTCGGGTCCTTCCTTCATGGAACCGTCCCTCGTGACAAGTAGGAAACGGCCCAGCGCAGGGATGTTCCTCCAGACTTCCCGGCTGAGCGGGCAGAACTCATGGGCGATTACAATCAAGGGCGGAGAAGACGGTAAACTATCGACAGCCGCAATGATGCTATCTAGGTCGCTTGACAATAGCACCTTGTTGGCGTCCACGCCGGACGTAGACATGATCTGCTCCCTATCTCGCTCCGTGTTGACAACTAGGGTAAGGTCCCAGCCAAGCGCGCGAGCCAATAAGACTGTCATGTTCATGATCGGTTTCGGACCAGGAAGAGAAAGGATTCGAGAACCCACGCCCATCCTGCCGCCGGCGACATAGGCACCAGCTATAGTGTTGAGGGGGCTTAGCGCCGCGATGAGGGAGGTGGATGATTGAGACTCGAGCTCTCTATCAGCCACAGCGTATGCGGGTGTGCGCACAATAGTGCTAAGCCCGCCACTGGTGAATGCAACCACACGTTTTCCGACAATAGACTGATCGCGAGATGAGCCCGCCTGAGCGACTGCCCCGGAAACGATCATCTGGGGCCCGGAAGCAAGGAATAACTCCGAGGCTTCGACCTGAACCTCAATTTCGTCTGCGGCAAGCACTGCCTGCTGGGAGGTTGGCTGGAATACGGCTGCATCCCCATGGGCCACGACTTTAAGAGACTGGTGCTTCGGCAATGGCTTCAACTCCACATTAGAGGCCTGCGGCATGTCGCACCACTTCTGGTTCAGTTCGGTGTGAGGGTAAACCCTTGGAATATAGACGGCACCCTCGTGGAGCCAGAATTCCGTATCGCATCCCGAGTCTTTCGTCTCGGCAGACCCCAGCTTCGTGATGATCGTTTGAGCCAGATCCTGCGCCTTCTCGTCCGGGCTGAAGTCCAGGAGGGCGACCCTCGAGGCTGCTTGTTCCGACCGCACGGCGCGCAGGAAGCCCTCTGCCAGTCCGCCGCCAGCAGCCGACCGGCCCGTCTTAACGCCCTTTGTCAGCCATAGCGTAGGAGATCCGGAGCCGAGGACGGCTTTTAAGGTTTGGAATTCCCCTTGGTTGAGGGAAGACAATAACACGCCGGTGGTGTCGTCGACGACAACATGGGCGTCTTCGCTGGCGTCATACTCTGCAATTGCCTTCTCACGGACGACACTGCTGGTGCTTGACAAGATATTAGTGATGCCGGAAGAAGACTGTGCGGCGGTCAGCACAGTAATGCTACCAGAGTTGCCGTTTTCCTTGGTTGCATCGGAATTAGGCAATGCAAACTGATCTCCAATCTTCAAGGCGGACTCGGGGAGCGTCGCGAAATCCTGGGGGGAGCCAAGTAGCCAGCCGTCTTTTTGTAAAAGAGGCAAAAGCACATTGGGTGACAGAGCAGCTTTCGAGTCTTGAGTACCCGAGAAGTCTACCAAAACGAGGTCTTGCTGGCCCTCCCCGAGCCCCTCTTGCCAAGCCTCTGGGGACTGCGATAACGCCTTGGCGGTCACCCGCGCTAGGACATCCTCGGAAAGGCTAATCTCTTGCTCCCCAGCAAGGGCGACCGTAACAGCACAGTTGTCGGGAACAAGACTGAGAATGCTTTCCACGGTATCTGAAGATGGAACTCCCAAGACCAACGCGTTCTGAACGGGCTTCTGGTGATGGATGAGTTCGATCATCCTGTCGACAGACTGAACCTGCGCCGTCGAAGCCGCGTTCTCAGCAGACAGGGAGGCGACATCCTGCTTCCAGGTCGTAACGGAGAACGTCTCCGCTGGCCCTGATGACCGGCTGTTAGCGGGCAAGGCCGCCTCGTACGAGACGCAGGTCAGGCTCTTGATGTTCATGAGGAGCTTGCCGCTTGGACCCATGAGACGGGTATGAGTGTTGAATTTCCGCCCGTCGAATCCGTCGGTCCACGCGACGGCACGACCAGTCGAGTCGATATCGTCTCCCGGGAAGAACAAGGAAACCTCCTCAATGGCCGTCGGAACAACGCCCCACGGCATCTCCTTGTGCTTTCCTGCATGGATGGAGATGATGATGAGCTGGAGGCAGGCATCGATGGTAGCAGGGTGGATCAGGTAGCGCGACTCGCCCTCTACCACGCCGGACTTATCCACGACCGACACGTCGCCGGAGGCATGGTGAAAGTCGTCAGCGTGAGCCTCCTTTAGCTGCTGGAATGTGTTCGTGTAGTTGAATCCGACCCTGTGGAAGGCGTCATACCAAGTTTTGCCCGACGCGCGCCGGGAGAGCGCAGACTCGTCCACTGGGTGGGTGCCCTTTACGACGGGCTTGCCACGAGCGGTGATCCTACCCTCACAGTGCGAAGACCACTTTCCCTCTGCGAGAGATTCTATGGTGAAGGTATGCCATCCTGACTCGCCGATCGGTCGTAGTGTAGCTATGATCTCGACCTCGTCGTTATCAGGAACCACAAGAGCTGTCTTGATGTCGACATCGCGGAGAGTGGTGCCCTCAAACGCCAGACCCTCAGCCTCGTGTACCTGGCGCAGCGCCTCGATGGCAATGGACATATATCCAGCAGCCGGGAAGATAGCCGTGCCTCCAAGCTACACACCTCATTGTCAGTATTTCAAACTTTTTCAACGGGTTGGTCGCGGACTTACATTGTGGTCTTTCAGCCATGGAAGATCCCGATGCCTAAGGATATTGCGCCAGACCTTAGCCCCATCTGAGAGCCCCGACACCCGGCTACCTAGAACATCATGACGCGGGTAGGCTCGGTTGCGCTGTTCCGCGCTACCTCGCGGCTCGGCCCAGTACGTCTTATCGTAGTTCCACTGGTAGGGCGGCAGATCAACCAGCAAGTACTGGGTCTTCGACTTGCGGCTCCTGCTCGCTTCCAGCTTTTCGTCCCAGTTAACCTCCTCTAAATCGACGGGTAGGCCGGCATTGAAAAGGGAGCCGGCCACAGACAGGAGCTGGTCGGCGTCGTTCTTGTTCCGGACCAGGGATGGGATGTAGCTGAGCTTATCGAACTTGTTGGCGATGCATATCTGCTTGAAGGGTCCAGAAAGAGCGGAGTGTGGTCCGATCTCAATCATACAGCTTACGTTGCTGAAGTCTTCGTCGGATCCCAGACGCTCGACGGCCGTGTTAAAAAGAACCCTTTGCCTGAGATTTGCGCTCCAGTAGCTAGCGGGCAGAGTGTCATCCATGATCGGCTCGCCTGTCACCGATGAGATCATCCGAGACCTTGTCTTGCGCCACAGAAAATCGTCCTCTGTAAGCGTGCTGAGGGCCAGAGGCAAGATGATGTCATACGTGTCGCCGACAGGCGCCATGTGCGGAGAGTGGTATGCTTTGCCGGTCTTGAGCTCTCGAGCGAATACGTCCTGCGCGATCAGTTCCTCTCGCAGCTGGGAGATGCATTCCGTCTTGCCACTTAGGGTAACGCTGCTGGGTGAATTCTCGCAGGCGACGCAGACGTCCTCTAGACTGCTGCTTAGGAACTGTTGCACCTCTTCGGCTCCAAGCCCCACAGCAAGCATGGAACCGCTCGTGGACGCTTCCTTCACGGCCCGGCCACGACAGAAGGCTGCAATCATGGCCTCTGGACCACTAATCAGACCGGATGCGTATGCAGCTCCAATCTCACCGGAAGAGTGACCAATGCTCACCGCCGGGGTAATGTCCCATTGGGAGAAGAGGTCAACGATGGCAATCTGGATTGCGGTGCATAATGGCTGAGTGACCTCGGCATCGTTGATCCTGTTTGCGGTCGCCCCGGCATCGCCCAGGAGGAGATCAGCAATTCTGAACGACGGCTTTGGAGTGACCCTGTGCATAACCAAGTCGAGTTTCTCGATCGTCTCCCTAAAGATCGGAAACTCCATAAAGGCGATCTTGCCCATGCCCACCCATTGAGCCTACGGCCATATCATTAGTGGAAGGATTCATGATACGAAAGGATGTGAAACCTACGCCTTGACCCGTAAAGAGGAAGCCGAGCTTGCCCTTTGCCTTTGGAACGACCCCGCTCGGCATGCAGGCAGGGTTGAAACAGTCAGCTTCTTGTCCCTCGCGCATGATGGTGAATGCTCTGTGCGCGAATTTGGTACGGCGCAAATTGAGAGTATGCGCCAGGTCGGCGGCATAGTACCTCGCCGCTACATCTCCAATCGCCTTGATATTGCGAGACAGGGTGGCCTTGTCATGCGCTGAGAAGCATAGTAAATAAGGCCTCTCGGATGAATGGTCATACTGTGCCACGCTCTTTTGCCTGGCATGCTGGTACCGAGGATGCAACGAGTCGACAGATTCGACGATGACATGACCATTAGTGCCACCGTAGCCGAAGGACGACACGCTTGCCCGACGTACTAGCGAGTCCGTGGGCCAGGAGGCTGTGTCGGAATGCACTTTAACATTCCATTCGTCTTCCAAGACTATAACCGTCGTTAGCTGCGCTATTCTGTGTGCTCGCAAAGGAGGCGGCACTAACTCTCAGGGTTCAGCTTCTTGAAGCCGGCAACGCCGGGAATCACCCCAGCTTCCGTCATTAAAGCGGCCTTCATGACGGCAAAAATGCCACTTGCAGCCTCACTGTGGCCAATGTTGGGCTTGATCTGTTGTCGCGTTAGCTTCCCTTCGCAGGGATTCGGGACGAATTCGCACATACAGCTCCCATAAACAACGGCTTGTCTCTTGGCCGTTTGTCGTTTAGTGCGCGCCCAATAGCTTCAACTTCAATTGGATCTCCGACTGGCGTGCCGGTTCCATGAAGTTCGGCATATATGGTCTCGTTCGGATCCAGATTGGCCTTTGCATATGCCATACGGACAACACGCTCCTGACCCTTTCCACTTGGATGTGTAATACCCATTCCCTCAACCTTTCCATTCCTACGTACAAGACCGTGTTAGAACTAGTTGTGGGATAGACCGTCCCGTGACCAGGTTGTGGACTCACGTGTTCACGGCGGTGGAACGAATCACCGCACGAATTGGATCGTCATCTCGAATGGCGTCCGCGAGACGCTTCAGATATAAGGCCCCGGCTCCCTCAGCACGGCCATAGCCGTCAGCCGAGGCGTCAAACGTGTGACATGTCGAGGTTGGTGATAATATTCCCAGCTTGGCCGTGTTCATGTGCTGGTCAACCGTGAGAATCAAGTTGACACCACCAGCGATAGCCGCATCGCAGTCACGTGCCCGAAGTGCATGACAGGCATTATGTATGGCATAGACAGAAGAAGAGCAAGCCGTGTTGATTGTGAAACTACTGTCAAGTTAACGTCCGAGACTTGTAAGTCCGTGCTCAAACCGGGGTAAGCCCACCTTGGTCCGTTCAGGTTGAACGTATTACCGATACGGTTACTGATGATTCCAGGGTCCACTCCAGTAGCGGCGTAATTGTGGCGGAAGTCAGGGTCCCGCGTGGACATTTGCTCTGTGCATCCGAGTTAGAGAATGTTTGAGAGTTCGTGCGTCAAGAAACTTACGATAATCTGAGGTGAAAGACCCAACGAAGACGGCCGTATTAGAGCCCGCAACGGCGTCTAATGTCAGGCCGGCAGAAACCAAGCATTCATAAGACACTTCTAGCATCTTTCGCTGCTGTGGATCTAGCCATTGTGCCTCGATGGGCGTCATATTGAAAAAGGTGGGGTCGAAATCCTCTGGCCTGCTATCGAGGAAGTATCCACCTGGGACATTGAAAGACCCCGGTCGCTCTGGGTTCTGGTGAAGATGCGCGTCGATGTTGAACCGCGACGCCGGTACCTTAGGAGTCTGACCACTGCGCTTGTTGACGAGCATCTCCCAGAGGGACGCGTCCGAATCGATGCCGCCGGGCAGCCGGCACGCTGGATACGTCCATAGTCAGCAAGCAAGGACACACTACGCTCGGAGGGCTTATGGGGTGGCAATCTGGGTAGAAGGGGCATGCGAGGGCAGCTTGAGAAGAAGCACGCCGTCTATCGCCTTAGTTGGGGACGCGGAACTACGCACCCATTCCGCAAATAGCAATAGGCTCGAGAGTCGGACGTTGGCTCTCATCGCCGTTATCTTGGGACACACTTGGAGACATTTAGGGTATCGAGGTAGGCGTTCTTCCGACCAATGATTCTTCGTTCTGGGTAGGATGCTGATGCTAAGTAGGCGCCTGCAGCAGATATGTCAAATATATGTGGTGTCAACATGATCAGATGACCCGACAACCGTGGACTTGGGCCTGTGATTTATTACTACGGTCCAAGATCACATCACGCAGAAATTCGTCATGTCAATCCCCATGCTAGCTTAAGCTCGGGGCAGCCTTAGGCTCTTGTGTGCATCACTTGCTGTATCTGGGCGCCGTTCCCGGTCTGCTTACACGCTCGAGGCGACCCCCCAAGTCCCACCGTCGGATCGAACACCGCCTTTGCATCATTGGCGCTCCTTGGTGGCAAACTTGATATCTGTCCAGGCCACCGAGATTACGTGTTCGAAGAATTGGAGGTCTTGCCTGGGTCTTACCTATCTCTCCAGGTTGAGCGTATTCTTCAGGATCAAGTCCCCAACTTTCGAGCCTGGGAACTTTCTCATGATCTCGTCTTTGGCACATACGGAATCAACGCTGCCACGACTATGTGGTCTACGACTCTCTACTTTCGCTCGCTCGCCGTGCTGGCGGTATTTCTCCTTTGGGGAATATGTCTTTTGAACGGCACCGTCAAAGCATTGCTCCTTGCTGTATGGCAGGGCAAGCTGAACGAAAGCGTTGACCTCAAAACGAACTACACAGGAATCCCCCTTATTGATTATCCTATTGCGGTTCTTGTCGCCTTCTTTTTCTACGGAACCAACGGCCACGATGAAGGCTACAACTTGTTCCTCGTCGATGCTTACTCCACGCTCCAGTCTGCGTTTGTCTGGCTGTTTGTCGAGACAATCCGTCCAGGAAAGAAGCCCAAGTGGATTGCAAGGTGAGAAACATATCTTTCCATGCCCCATATTTCTGTCCTGATCCGCTTGGTGACTCATACTTCTCCAGGCCGGTTATCTTTGGCATTCTCTGGCAGTGTTTCGGTGCTGCAATCTCCTTGCCCCTTTATTACGCCTGCCATCTACTCTGGGTCACCGAAACGGAGGTATACAGAGTTCGGAACCTGAATAAGGCAAGAGCTGTACCGTTCAGTTTCCTCATAGGCGCAATCGTCCCAGCACTCATTGGCATGGCACCCACCTGGAACGGTCCAGATAGTCGATCAGTCGTAGCCCACCAGACGATCCTTGCAATCTGGCAACCCGACCCGATCTGGGTAGCTTGGATACAGATGGGTTTGCAGAACATGACGTGGTGGCTACGTGGCCAGACAGGCCCTGACGTTAGAAAGCCTACTCAGAACTCTTTTCTGTGGATCCGGGGATCCTATCTCTTGGCAGCGGTCTCGTCAGCGGTAGGCCACTTGTATTCCGTTGCTAGGGTGCTCACGAGCAATGACCCGAGCACGAACTTTGTGCGGATGTATGTGCCATTCCCCTTCACCGGTCCTGCTGGAGTTTCAGACATCTTGATCCGCGGTCCTTGGCTGTTCCTTCAGTACGACCTAATCATCATTGGTCTCTCGAGCATGTCGTGGGCCTTCATCCTTCTCGCGAGGACCCCAGCAGAGCAACGGCCCTCGAAGCCGATGCTGGTTCTACTCATGCTTGCTGGATATGTTACTATTGGTCCAGGGTGAGTAGTCTAACAAGCAGATCCTTACACCGTGCGATCCAACGTTGCCAAGGCGAGCTTGACCGAGAGGTCTCCACCGCCACAACCGTTCTTCGGGAAGCTCTTGCTGACTTCTGATTCGCTATAGGGCAACCGTTTCTTTGGCTCTGTACGCCCGGGAAAAAAGGCTAGACGTCGGGTCGCAAATTGCCGATACAAAATAGGGGGACCTCATGAAGTGATTGGTGGGATACGCGGGAAGGCGGTGAAGCGGTGAAGGCTCTAGTTAGGGTAGGCTTGCAAAGGTGTAACGTTAGCCTAATTTAGCTCGACTTACGCACCGAGTCATTTACCGATACCATATTCTGAATTCTCATCGTCCCTTGTGAATCGATGCGGCGTCTATTTAGCTACATCCAAGTATCCACAATGGAAGCATTCTGCATGCAACGAACGTTGTGGCCCCTACATCCCGTTAAAGAATTTATCTGCGTATGCGAACCCGCATACTCGGCTAAAGCATCTGGTCCACCAAAACGTACCCGCATACTCCACTATAGAATTTACGCGCCAATGCGTGTACTTTACCAAGTTGGGCTTGATGTTCGGTGGAGTATCTCTATCCAACTAGATTGCGCGGGATACGAATACATTTTTTCACCTGGAAATAGCCGAGATCCCTGTCCCACACCGACATCTCAGGAGTCATCATCCATTAGTCTAGATATTTCAGGCTACAGCATTACCAATTCACCGGTGGCGAAACCGACGAACAGACATGATACGTGCAATACTCGGAGCGGAAACCCGATTCATTTCGTATGCGTAGTGCCATGTGGGGCCTTCGGTCCGGTTCCGAGCAGCCCTATACCGCCCACTCGGGTTGCCCCGGACCCTGCATCCATGCCCCATAAAAGCGCCACCGTGAGATTACGAAGTAACCGCCACAACCACCAATGCGGAGCCCCTTACTACAGGCCGATATCGTCTGTTGTCGACGACGCCCCGACGCCAATCTCCAAGCGTCATTCGGCGGACTCACCGAGCGTTTAAGGCAAAAGTCTGCATGCTCGTCAGGGGATGTCATATATGAAGTAAGAGAGCGGAGCCTGACTGTGCGAGAGCTATAGAACTATTGAATTTTGGTCAATCTTCTCGAAACGACAATTTTTGGTGACCCTTATGAACGCGACCTCCCGTGTTTTACGCTAGCTCATTGGCTTTGGTGTCTATCAGGAATCTCCATTAAGTTCAATCTGTTGTTCAATGCACATCTCCATTCCCACCTAAACTATCATAATCTGTTTCAGATATCCAGCAAAATGGCCGCACGCAAGGTCCAAAAAGTCGATGTGGCCATCATCGGCGCTGGTAAGGCGGGCTACATTACAGGCAACGACCACATGCTAACATGGTTTTTAGGGTGGTATGGGCTTGTATCAGCTAGAACATATCTTCGACTTAGACCAGATGCAAACCTGCTTATTATCGACTCTGATAATACCGTTGGCGGGGTTTGGAGCAAGGATAGGATATATCCAAACCTGGTAGCGCAAGTTCGGCTCGGAGTAAGTCAAGCTTAGCCAAACACGTCTCTAGTTCCACTCCGCGCTGACTTCTTGGGACTAGCTCTTTAATTATTCTGATACGCCGATGCCACCTAATGGTGGCGACCGTAAGGATCCCAGAGTTACAGGCGAGATGATTCACAATTATCTTCAAAAGTATGCGGAAGACCACGACTTGCTGCGCCGTATAAGGTTCAACACATTCGTGAAGGAGGCCAAGAAGCTACCTGATGGATGGCGTCTCGCTCTTCGCGAGTGCCAAGACATAATAGAGACCGAGAAGCTGCTCGTGGCTACCGGAGTTACTTCGATCCCCTATGTGCCAGACCTTGAACGTGCTCCGGACTCGGTCCCAATCATCCATTCTCGAGATCTCGGCACGTCCTGGAATGCCCTCGGCTATGACAACATTGAAAATGTCATTGTCACCGGCGCTGCCAAGTCAGCCTACGACGCCGTGTACCTGCTTCTCAACATGGGCAAGAAAGTGACCTGGGTGATTCGGGAGGACGGAGGCGGCCCGCTATCTATCTTGCCTTTCAGGGTCCTAAACATGGTAAACACCATTGCCGTGGCGTCAACTCGACTGATGACGCACCTCAGCCCCTCAATCCTAAATACGAAAGGGCGACTCTACTGGCTTCTGCAAAGAACTGCGCCGGGCCGGTGGTGCGTGGGCAGATTCTGGGATTTCCTGGATTACGTTAGTGGCGTTCATGCAGGCTACGCAAGAGGGGACCACGTGGAAATGTTAAAGCCAGAAATCGATCGCCAGAGGTAAGGACTCTATCAGCACGTCGTGTAGTCAGCAGTTGTTGACTATTTCGCTAGCGTCTTCTGGGCCCATTCGGGTCTGGGTGTAGTCACCCTGCCGGACTTCTGGACGACACTTCACAAGCGGAGCCTGAACATCGTTCGTGGTGAGATACGTTCTACACAAGAACGCAGCGTCACATTGAAGACTGGCGAAGTGTTTGATGCCGACTACCTGATCATGTGCACGGGTTGGGGCGACCACTTTGCCATTTTCGATGAGAAACATAAGGCGGACATCGGCCTCCCTGGGTACCATGGGCAGATTATCCCTGACACCTCGGAAAAGGGGTTCGACTGGAGAAGATACGACATTGAGGCTGATAGAATTGTGGACGAGATGCTGCCTTTCCTCGCAAAGCCTCCGACGTTGAAATATCCGAAACCACTTGATCCGAGCCTGCAGCAAAAATGGAGACTCTACCGCCGCTCGATTCCAGTATCGCTAGCCGGAAAGGGGGATCGGTCCCTTGCAATTCTGGGACAGATCCATACCGTACAAACTCCACTAGTTTCAGAAGTCCAGTCGCTTTGGACGATACTGTACCTCCTTGGAGAGATCGACCTCCCTGATACCGACGAGATGGCAAAGGAGGTCGCTCTCTGGAATGCTTGGACACGCAAGAGATACCTTAACCAAGGACAAAAGTTCCCGTACTCTCTTTATGACTTCCTCCCCGTAAGTACCTGCATAAGAATCTAAAACTTGGACTGCAGGCCTCTGCGACTAACGAGATATAGTATATTGATAGCATATTTGCAGACCTCGGTTTGAATAGCCGCAGGAAGTCTAACATCTTGGCGGAGATATTCAGCCCCTACCAACCTACGGACTTTAATGGTTTCGTAGATGAGTATCTAGCAAGTAGAAAGGTGGCTTCAGCACAAGGAAATGTGTCCCTCAAAGGGTGTGACGAATGACCAGGGCTACAAAAGTGAGACTACTAATGGGCATACAACGAACGGGATACGACGACAACGGATACGGCACGGCAGATGGTAAACGGGAATGGATCATAGACGCAGGGCATCTAGAACTTTTCAGAACAGAATATGACTGGCTGCAAGCCACATATCAAGCTTATTTTCAGCTCCCTAAACCGTCAGGGGCGTGCAGTGTGCCCATTACTGCAAGCTCCGTGACTAGCTGGAGCTGATAGGGCTGGCTTATATCGAAGGCCTAAAACAGAAGAAGTAGCTTGCAGTCATTCGTGGTCTATCTAGTATACATAACGTCCAGAGAATTCCTTTAGAGCTCGTGTGAAGAACGGATGGGGAGTCATGCCGTTCGCACCCGTCGTGGTAATTAAACGATAGCTTGGAGTGACGTATCAGAACTTCATTATTGCACGGCTGGGGAAGGTGACGGTCCAATCACAGCAGCAATACAAAGCGAAGTCATAATAATGCTCTGGGAGACGTGGAATATTCGCATGTCCACGCAATGACGTGAAGGCGCAAGAAGGATGAGTGTCTTGGAAGGACAATCTTTGCACGCCTGTGGCATCTGCATGGAAGAAGATCCCGCCAAGGTGAAAACAGTCCGATATCACTCTGACCGCTTACTCTTGGCTAGGTGCTCTGCGCGTCATGAATAACCCTTGTATCCATAGTGTTCTTGATACAGAGGGTCAATGGCGGTGGGTTGATGTAAACTAGCGGGATAGGAGCTAATACGCGTATATCGTCTAACGGCGAACTCTACAAGGAAGCACAGTTCCGCTTTTGGAATTTCGTCTAATGAGAACTCTTACGAACCATATGCACCACGATCCTACGCGCAGGGGTATTCGTGACACAGGACCGCATATCACGAAGACCATCTTTGCCCCCGAGACTTGCAAACGCACACCGCGTTGACACTATCAACCTCCTGCATCGATGAGTAATATGCTCACCGTATCAACTCCTCTCCGCACGCTAAGATAAGGGGCCTGGTTACGTGGGTCCTGCCGGGCTATGAGCAGCGTCGGTAGGAATGTTTGACATGCAAGCTTATATATGCTAAAGGCGTTGTAGGAAGAGAATAATCGAGTACTAGGCGTACTTAGTGGAACCTAAAACCGAACTTAGGATTTACCTAGCCGACACCTCGCTCACATGATCGAAAGCGTCACCGCAATTAAGACGACAAGGGATCATAAACAGGGATGTCTTACTCCCGATTGAGGATACCCCCACTAGATAAGCTATAAGGCCCAATGCTTCGCGGGACCCTCATCACCTGCTTCAATGCCAATTCACTTCTATATCGGTACTCGGTTCCTGAGGACCGGATCGACCCTTGTTAGCCTGAAGGACAAGCAAGGGGTTCACTGGCTAGATCAAGTTGACCCATCGGAACAACGACGTGGACCAGCCACTCACGTTACCACATCCAGCGAGCGACATTTCCGTTTCCGCCGTGCTCTGATTGCTGACGGTTGTCGTTGTGCCTCGATTGGTAATCGGGCACAGTCAGGTACTCTGGATCAAGCCATTGCGGCACTTCCCACTGGGACTGGGCTACGCCCCGACTCCGTGCTAAATACGGAGCAAACGTTATATCCCAGAGCATATCGAGAAAAATATAGCGGTAGTCTGGGCAGTGGAGCACAGATCAGAGTGAGTATGTGGGTACGCAAAGAAGGGTTACGGCTGAAATGGTAGGTTCCATTATTCTACACGTAGAGGCTGGGAGGGCTCAGAAGACCCCTGGCTGTTTTGTGCCCCGGGAGGTGGAGCCACGTTTACCCACGTTCACCACGTCTCCGTAGCGCTGCTAAGAGAGTGGCCCGGTTGACTTTGCTTCACCTTTTCGACCGCATCACACGCAGATTGAACCATAACGGGGGTTGAGGAGGTATATGAATCGCACCGTCTCGTCTACACTGGGTTTTGACGGGAGCTGCGCGACTATGCAGCCTTATTACTATGTTATCCGGAGAATATGGGCATCCATAGAGTCCAGCTTGACGAACAGTAAAACTAACTATTCAGAACCTGACTTCACATCAGATAGCAGCTAACATTCGCACTACTTACACCATCTTATCCGTAATAATCTCACATGCATGGAGCTGATGTTCGAGAATCCTGCTGGTGTACCATATTTGATAAGCTTCAGCCTCAAAGCCATGCGGGCCATTTATAAGGATTTGTGTGACGGAGGCGCGACAGTAGGTGGGGCTACCCTAGAGAGTGCGAGGAGACTTTTGCCAGCAAGAGTGTATGAGGGAAGACTCAATCAGAAATAGGGGGAATCTCAAGGTGTGTCGTTAGTGTGTCAGTTTACTATATGAAAGCTATGGATTTCCTAGAACAGCTTGGGGAATGCCAGCCCTATATGTATTCGTGAATAACCTGATGAATAAGCGTATTATTCACATGTTATTCCATTATTTCCATTATTAATCAAGGGATGAATAACGGAAACGTATGACCAGCACGGGCCGGTTTCGTATAGGGTTTGATCACTCGGAACCCCTGAATTCCGACACCATTGAACTTCAACCTGAGTGCAATGAGAAACTGTATGATGACGCACGAAAGTAAAGGAAGATCACATCTACCTGGTGGGGATGTCTGATGACTAGGATGTAGCTTATCTACTACTCAGTCGCTAATTCAAGCGTGGGACAGTTAGGGACGTGTATGTTCTAGAATGCGAACCTCTGTTCTCCTATTTAATGGTGAACTGGAATCATCGTCATTAACCGTGTGAGTCGAGGAGTTGTCCTGCTGCCAAGATTGCTCATTCGAGCGAACTTATGTTTGTCGTCTTCTATATCGAATATCTCTCGACACATTGCATGTAAATCTTGCCGCGATCGCAAGGTGCGTTGCAACGGGGAGGAACCGGCGTGCGCGAAGTGCAGGCGATCGGAAGAGAAATGCATATATACGTCGTGTCAGGGAAAATGGTGGAGCACAGAGTGAAAGGCAGGAAACTAGCTGTTAGGTAGCAATAGAGGTGACCATTAACGCCTGTCCTTCCTAAATATCGGGGAGAGAAGCCCCCTATATAT
>QJNY01000891.1:0-16144 GCA_004155945.1 Monosporascus sp. mg162
AGCTAACTGGACTTATTATGATAGGTCGAATAAATAAGCAAAAAGGGAAATTTCGTCCTAATTAACGGGAATCCCGAAATAATCGAATTAATTTAATTAAAAGTTTTGGCGTTAAAGTATTTCCTTATTCGAATTACGTTCGCCTTAGTAATTTTGATTATTTTTATATAGTCGGCATTCCGAGTTATAATAACTATATTCGTCGTTAACGTCCATCGTATAACGTATTAACTATAAATTCCTTATCGAAAAATAATAAAAAATGTAATCGGTTACAGTAAAAGTAACATAAAGTCGAAAATAAGTTTTTAGCGTATCAGGAAGTAATTAAAAAAGAATTAAATAAATTACGCTAGCGTTAAAAGGAAACATTTCGTCGGCAAAAAGAAAAATTGCAGGAATTTATTGGGCGACTAAAACGTTTATACTTTTAACAAAACGTATTAAAGAAAAAAGTTATTACGATTTTAAAGGAAAAATATAAATTAAATTAATTGGAAAAATAAAAAAGATTAAAAAAAGAATAACGCCGTATAAAAACAAAGCAAGCTTAGTTTATTTTTAAGATAGACGTTATAGTAAAGGCGTTTATTTTTTTCGATTAAAGCGCTTTAGGGCTAGATTTAAATGTTAGGCCGTTATTTTTTGCGATATTGGCCGCGTTAAAGACGGTCGGTTAGGATTTTAGCGGTAAAACGTTTTAACTAAGTCCTTTACGTTTGTTAGGTATTTAAAGGGTTTTTAAGTATTTTTTTCGTATGGATATTCTTTTTATTTAATCAAATATTAAACCTTATTTTTAATTACTTTAGAGTCCAGTATTCGTTTAATTTCGTATTTATCGTTATCTTTTTCGATTTCCAAATTAGTTTTTAGCGGAACGTTTTTAGGTACTGGTTTAAGCAAAAAGATATAAAAAACAAAATGTATTTTTATGGTTTTGGGTAATGATAGTCGGTAGTTAGTTCTGGAAATAACTTTATCGATTTTAAACGGCCCAAGTTTTTTGAAGTTGAGCTTATTATTAGGTTTTTTTGTTTTGATTTAAGAAATGTTTAAAGTCGCGTTTTGTTTTTAGCGTAATAAGTAAATTTTATTTTTTTTCGATAAAATTATTTTTTTTATTTTTTTTATTGTAATATTAGGTTATTTTTTATTAAAAAAATCGTAATTTATTTCGTAAGCGGACCTATACTGTTTGGATTTTAATTATTACCGTTTTTACTTAAGGAACTTTCGCGGTTAATTTTAGAACTTCGTTTAATAGCTGTTTTAGCCGTTAAATTTTTGTTTGGTAATTATATACCGCTGTTTAAGGAAAAATATTTATATTTTTGTTAATAAAGGTATTATAAATTATTTAAGTTAATGGAAAAAATTTAACTTAATTATTTTGTTAGTAATTAATATAACTTTTTAAATACTGCTTTAATATTTGATTTAAACGTTTTATTTATTTATTTGTTTGTAAGTAATATGCTGTAGAAAATTTAAATTTGGCGCTTATTTACTTAAAAAAGCTAATACCAAACTTTAATATAAAAAGTTTGTTTTAATTTAAAATAATTTTTTTTGGTATTTTATGTTTATCGAAGTAATATCGGATAAAGGCGTAAGTTAATTATTTTGCTGTTGGGTTTTTTTTAAAAGGTAGGAAGTATTTATATTTGGTAAATTTGTTAACGATTACCTATATTCCATTATATTAAACTTTAGTAACGGGATCTTTTAATAAAGGTAAACCGGTAATAAAATCCTAAGCAATAATATTTCAAGTTTTTTCTAAAATATCTGTAAGTTATAAAAGTTTATAAGGTTTATATCGGGCTGCTTTTGCTTTATTACAGATATTACAATCCTTAATTACTTACTTAATAATTCGTCGAAATTTTAAAAAGTCGTATTTTTCCTGTAATCGTTTAATAATTTTGAAAATGTTTTAATATTTATATAACGGATTTTCGTAAAACTTTTTAACGAATTGCTTTTGTTAATTTCGAGGGATATAAATTTTGCTATAATATAATAACTGGGTTTTAAGTTATTTATTTAATTATTGCACCTTTTTTTATTTTTTTTTATTATAAGAATTTCGGAATTCCGTTAAAAATTCTGGGGTAAGTTGCTTTAGTATTTTATATAACCGTAAGGTACCGTCCTTAATCTGTTACAGCATTTGCATTCGACGTTTCGGAATCTTAAAGTCGTAATTTCCTTTGCGATTTAAAATGTTTGCTTGGATATTTTTTTTCCTTTTAATATGGTAAATTTAAAAATTGTATTTCGATAAGAAAATTATCTAAGTTTCGTAACGTTTGTTTAGCTTTTAAGTCGTTATAAACCGGATAAAGTTTTTGTAATTTAAATAAATATCGAAAGGCTTTTTAATTCCGTTAAAAAAAGGTTCCTATTTTTTAAAAGCGTTAATAATTGCTAGCAACTTTTTATCGTAAATCTTGTATCGAAATTCTACGTTTCGAAGGGCCTTAAAATAATAAGTTACTAAATATTATTTCTTATTATCTTTTTATTACTCCAGAATTGCGCTTAAGATATAATTTAAAGCGTTTATCTTTAAGCGGTTTTTTTTTGTCGGCGTTAGGTAATTTTATTATTGGCGCTTTGGTAATCTCGTTTTTAAATAGCTAAAAAACTTTTTGGCTTTTTTTGGAAGTTCGAATTCCTTTTTAATATATTCCTTAATAGTAAATTTCGTTAATAGTTTAATAATATCTTTATATCCTTTAATTAAGTTGCGTACGTAACCCGTAAATCTTAAAATTTGCCGGATATCGGTAACGGTTACCTTATTACGGATAGGCCAGTTTTTAACTGTTTTTAATTTAAAGTTCTGGATTTAAATTTAACCGGGAGTAAGGGTAAATCCTAAATAATTTAGTTTCTGCGTATGCCATATACTTTTGGCGCGGTTAATTCGGATATTTGCTTTATTTAAAGCTTTAAGAACTTAAAAAACATGCTTTTTATGTTTTCTTAGCGTTTCGGAATAAATAAGGATGTCGTCGAGGTAAACAAAGATATATTTATTTAGGAATTTCCTAAATATGGTTATAATTAGGCGTTAGAAATTAGTAAAGGCGTTAGTAAGTTTTAAAAGCATTACTTAATATTTATAATGCCCGTATATCGTTCGAAAAGCAGTTTTTTATTTTTATTTTTTTTGTCATTTTGATACGGTAATACCCGTTTCGAAAGTTTAAAGCAGTAAATTATTTAACTTTATTTACGTTTTCTCTTAAAGTATTTATTAAATTTAAAAGATAACCGTTTTTGATAGTAATATCGTTTAACTGTCGATAATCGACCACGCGTCGATAAACCGGATCTTTATTTTGGTCGATTTTCTGTTTACAGTCTTTAATTTTAAGTACTATAAGTATAAGGTAACCTACGAAGGATTCGGATAATTAAATATAACCTTTTTTAGGTCCAATTAGATACTTTTCCATAAAGCCTTTACCTTTTCTGGATTTATGTAGTAAATTTTGTAAAACTTAGAGTAATATCCTTTTTTAATAGGTATGCGATAATTTTATTATCTGTATGGAAATAGTTCGTAGTTTTTTTCATCCTTAAAAATTTTTCGAATCGTTAATATTTTGGGGGTATAATATTAACAGAATTTAATACCTTGGTTTTTCGGATAATATAGCAAATTTCTTTAGACCTTTTTTTAACAAAAGTTAATTCGTAATTTTAAAAAAGCTAGTAAGCTTTCCAGTTAATTAACGGATTGCTAAAATTAAACTATAGCATTCCTAAAATACTATTATAACCTGAAATGTCGGCGATATCTAAGGTAAAATGCTTTTAGTACCTTTAGATTTATATTAAAAATTTTTTAGTTTTTTTAAGGATTTGTCCGTTATCGTACTAGAAAAGATTTTTATTAATTATCCGTAATTTATAGGATTTTAGCTTATACCTTTAAGGAATGTAATATTTTTCGGTTACCGCTGGCGAAATAAAGTTGCTTTTTGCTTTAAAGTTAATTATAGCTTTAAAAATTTAGCTTTAGTATTAAATAAAAATTTCGATTTAGCTTTGTAATTTTTTTTTTTTGCTTTATATAAAGTTTTAATTCGTAAAGCTTTTCGATGCCTTAATTTCGAAAACCTTTGCCGTTTTTTAATTTCGTAATTCTGTTTATTAAAAGGCGTTTTTATTTGCAAGCTTTTTTAACTGCGTATTTGGTATATTTATCGTTTATGCAAATATACCACTTTCGTTGGCTAATTTAGCATTTTACTTTAATAATTTTTACGTTTAACGTTTGGAAAGGTTTCCGATTCGAAATTAAGATTTTTGTAAGGTTTATTTTTATATCCAAAAGTTTATGCATTAAGCATAATATAGGGGTATAACATAAGTAACTTTAAGTAATAACTTTTCGGCTTTAATCCGATTCGGGGTGCAAATAACAAAATTAAGGGTATCCGGGTTATTGGAAAATTTCGATGTATTTGTAGTCGTTATTAAGCTTTATAAAGGTTTTTTCGTTTTAACCGGGCTAATAATCGTTATTTTCCTTTGCTCGAAAGTAAATTAAATAATCGTTATCGTTGCAAGCCGAAAAATGGAGGAAATCGTGCTTTTTAATAAAGTCCTGTTTAAAGGTTTCGGTTTTGAAGTATAGCGCCTGTTCTGGGAGTTCGTTAGATTTAGGGGTTTTTTACCCGTAATTGTTAAATTCTGGACGTATCTGGTTATATTCGTAATATATTTCGTATTTCTGCATATTTAAATAATATTTGCATTTTAACTTTATAGCTACTTTAAAAGCTGGTTATCCGGGATGATATTTGTAAGCTTTAGTTATTTAATTCTGGCAAATCGGGTAACGCTTGTATTCTAGGTCGCCGCTTGGTTTATAGTAGGTCGTCGCAATAGTATATTCCTGTTAGAAAAAGGTAAAATTAACTTTTTTTTTTCGTTTTTATTATCTGTTTTTTGTTCGGCCGTTTGGGCCTTTTTTTAAGGAATCCTTTTTTTTTAAAGTTCCTTTTAATTAGGAAACGATATTTGTTCTTGTAATAGCCTTTTTTGCCGCAGTTGAAGCATTTAATATTCGATTTGTCCTTTTTAAGCTTTCTGGAAATAATATTCGCTTTTTTTTAGGTCCTGTCCTTGTTTTTGCTTTTTTGGAACTTGCTGCTAAAATTTCGATTGTCTTTTTTTTTGTCGGATCTTTTTTTTTAAGTACTTTTTAAAGGTACGTCGATCGGCAATAATAGCTTTGTTAATATAATCCTGGAAAGGGTTAATTTTAGGTATTTTATATATTTTATCTTTAATTTATGATTTTAGGTTTCTGTAAAAAGGATAAAATAATACGCTTTTTGAAAAATTGGAAATTGATATAAAGCGATTAAATTTAGTTACATATTTAATTATTAATTTGATTTGTTAAAAAAAAATATAATTATTCGACCGTATATTATTCTTCGTCGGAATTTCTAAATAAAATTCGTATTTTTTCTTTAAAATGTTTATAATTGCCGAAAATATAATTAATTAAGTCGGAAAATTGATTAAAGTTATTTATAAGGTAATCGTTTATAATGGGTTCGAATTATAAAAAAACTTTTTCAGTAAGCAGTTAAAAAATAATTATAATTTTTTGATAATTTTTCGTTAAAGAATTTTCATAAAATTTAAGGTAAAGTTTGGCCTAAACCAAGAATTTTTTTATATTTATAGTACCGTCGTAAAGTTTTAAGGGGGTTAGTTTATAATCTTTAACCTTTGGTATTTTATAATAAGTAAAAGGTAAAATAATATTTTCGCGGGATTAATTTGCGCCGAATAAAGGTAATATCGAAAATTTTTGATGTCGAACGAGTTTAATATTTTCCCTTTTTACCGCCTAAAGTTTAATTATTAAGGTACGTAGTTTGTCGTTAATCGTAAGTTCTTTTTCTTTACCTTTCGGGCTATCGGATTCCTTTTTTTCCTTTTCCGGTTCGTTTTTTTGGATCTTAATAGTTTCTTTAAGAGCCGGGAAGGATTGTTGCAAAAAAGAAAAAAAATTTTCCTTAAAACCGAATAATAAAGGGGGCCATATTATCGATTAAAGAATTAAAGAAAGGACCTTTTTAATAAGGGGTAAGATGTTTTAATCTAGATATTAATTACTTGCTAATAAAGGCGATCGGGTATATCGTTTATTTTCTGAACGCCATTTTGTAATATCGTTTTCATTGGATTTAGGAAAGCTTATGCCTAACCGGGTTTTGAACCATTCGTCGGTTATTAATTAAGGAGCTATTAAAATGTAACGAACTTGTTATACGACTATCTGGAGGTATAAGCAATATCCGAAAAGGGTTTTTAATTTGCAGGTAACAATAAGGCGAAAAATAATTTAGTAATTTGTTCGTTAAAAAAATTTGCGAATTTTTCCCTTAATCGAAAAACGTTCCCTTTAATTAAAGATTTAAATTAATAGTTAAAGAACGAATTTATCTGGGTATTATTTATATAAGAAAACCGTTCGTTATATATTCTTTTATCTTTTAGTAAATGTGCTTTTAATTTATGTAATTTATCGTAATTTACCTTACTTGTCCTAGATCAATTAGATTATACTGAATTACCAAGGTCTTGGCCAGCTCCGTAGTTTACCCGGAGCTCGTCCGCGCTAGTCCTAGAGGAGCATTCTCATCTTGGAGAACCTCTGGTTCGTAACAGGTTTTTATTATTTACAGATATATTGCAGGATAAAATCGATATATTAAAAAGGTTAAATATTTACAAAAGTTATTATACGTTAAATAAAGATATAATCCGGTTATTAAAAGCAATTAAAGTAACTGCGTTACTTTTTTTATAATAATAAAGTTTTAATTAAAACAAGTTACGTTTTACGCTTAGATATAATAGGACGATATCGTATTTTGGTACGATAACTTTAATATTTAAGATTATATTCGTAATTTAACGCTTCGATACGGTTCCGTTATGCATAACCTTATTACCGCCCTTACCCGTTGTTATAACCGTATCCCTAAAAAAAAAGCTAAAATAATTCATATTCCGTTCTGATTAATATTATAAAATAAAATAATTTTACGAAACGTTATAATAATATTTGGTATTACCTAATACGTCCTATTAGTTTATAATTAATATTATCCGAAATTTGTTCTTTATTTTTATTAATACGTTATACAAACGAAATAAACAAAAGTTTTTAAACTTTCCTAAATTAAAACGTATACCGTATAATAAGCGCCGTTCGATTTCGTTAAATACAGTTAACGAAAACAAAGGCACGATCGACGGTACCCATAACGTTTATCGAAAGATTTTCCAGGAAATATACGGTTTTAAAGAAAAATAATCCTATCGGTTTTCGAAACGTTTTTATTTTATCAATAAGGATTAAAAGATAACTAATTATATCCGGAAAATACAGGTTAATTAAGTTGAAGCAATCGATTTATATGAGAAAAAACGGTAACTTTTTCTCGTTCCCGCTTTATTTCATATATAAATAAACTTTTTACTTATATTTATACGTACTTATTAGCTTAATAATATTAACAAGGCGTATATAACGTAAGTAACCTTAAAAGCGGATCGTTAATTTTTAAATAAAATAACGCAGTTATATTAAAAATTACTGAAATTCTATTTATTCGAACCTTTTATCCTTTATATGCATAATACTTATATATTTACGTTATTTCTACAAAGGTTACGCGTCCGATACGAACTATTAAAAAAGAAAACGTCCAGCATATGCGGACCTATTAGAAATACCTTAATCGAAGGTCTTTTTTCGAAAAGCTAACTTACCGAATTTATGGAATATATATGCTCCCGGTTAACCGCCGCCGAGTTCGAAATTATCGCGTATAATATAACGTCTAAATATCTTGGTCGCGTTAAATAAATAAAGACAATATCGCGGGATTTTAATTAAGACGCGCTAATAAATAAGGGTTTATTTAACGAAAATCTTTTATCGTTTTATTTTAATAATACGTTACTTGGTAATATAAATAATTTAATTAATAGTTTACAAGTATTTTATTTTTTAACTTAAAAATATAATTTATATATATTACTTTTTAAATTACGCGGTCTTAATTAAGGCGTATTAAACGTAACTTTTCCGTCGGCTAATAATAATACCGGCTATATTTTTAATGCGGATAATATTCCGTAAGGCAATAACTTTTTTAACCCGATTATAAATAACAGCCGACCGTTAAACA
Organism: Monosporascus sp. mg162; assembly: GCA_004155945.1. Classification (NCBI taxonomy): domain Eukaryota; kingdom Fungi; phylum Ascomycota; class Sordariomycetes; order Xylariales; genus Monosporascus; species Monosporascus sp. mg162. The sequence goes on from QJNY01000891.1 coordinate 8,244, forward strand.
ATGCCGTTTCTGTCGACAAAGAATTTTAAAGCTATTACCGATTCCTTTAAAAAACCCAGATTTATTTTTACCTTTTATATGCTATACGATATAGCAATGTTAATTATATTAAACGGTTAATACCGATATTATTAATTCTTTTTTATAAGGCCGGTTAAAGTAATTACGGCAAAAAAATGCTTTACTTCGATTAAATATTACGTTTTGCAATATCAAATTTAATATTTATTAATTCGATCTTAACGTCGAATTTAGCTTTTATAAAATCCAGGGAAAAATTATAAAAAGAATTTAATCGAAAAGTCGAATATTATAACTTCTGGCTTGCTAGCGAACTTCGCCGGTCGAAAAATAATATACATAACGTTAACTTTATCTTTTTCCGAGATTCTTTTTCAATTAAGTACCGTATTTTTTTACAACGCAAATTTTATATCTGTTATGCTTTTTTACGAAATAAGCGCTACGTTATTCGAAACTTTCGTAACGAAATCCTCGAATACGCCCACTTTTTGCTTCGTAATTTTTAACTTGTTAAAGGATATTTATCTCGAACTTAAGGAACTAACTGAAAATCCGAAAATATTTTAACCATGGGCCGTAAAATCATAAAAGTTAAGTTTGTCGATTTTAATAATACCGTACCTACTACTAATAACAAAAGTAAGCTTAGCTAATTAAATACAACAAAGGACGAAAATTAACTTATAAATAACCTTAACGCAACTGCCCAAAAAGATTTCGATAACGAATTCGTTAAAGATAATTTGGCTTCGGACGACCATAATATCCTGCATATAAAAAAAGTTATAATCCTATAATACAAATTATAGATAATTCGGTAAATAGTTGTAATTAAAACGGTCCGTCGTTTTTTTTGTCGTCGTTAAATAAACAAAGTAAAAATTCGTCGGACGATATCTAACTATTGATATAATTTTTCGTTTTTTTATTATTTTTATATTTTGCATAACCGATATAAGGATTTTACTATAATTTTAATATTAATACCAATCAAAAATATTGTAGCATTTTAATTAATACGTTACTTTTATACGTTTTATTAGTATTAATACTGTATAAATTTTTCGCATTAAAATAAACCGACATATTAATAACATCGTATTATTTATAGCTAAATATATTACATAATTTCGCATTAATACATATATTTTACGTCAAATTAATTTACTAGCTAATATTTTTACGTATTTTTTAACACTTTTTCGTTTAATTCTGCCTTTTTTCGCGTACTATTATAACGTATACATTAATAACCCCTTTTACATTATTAAAAACCTAAAAGTATTTTCGTCTTAAGCGTAATATCCGGGTTCAAATTTCCTTAGAAACTTTTATTCGGACCGTATAATAATACCGAATATTTAAAGACCGCGTATAAATATTCCTTGCCGCGTTTTTATACACAGTTTGCATATTTATCGCCTACATAACACCGTAAATTATAACATTCATAAAATGGCTATATAATATGTACTTCCTTACCAGTCGGCCCGGTTTATAAATTTGTAAACCTTTTCTTGCATCGTTTACAAAATGCTTGGTTTATACATTCTTTTTGCTAAATTGCAAAAACCGTAATTAATCGAAAATCGGTAACTAATTTAGCAATCCAATAATTTGTAAAACTAATATAATCCGCCATAACGTATATCCTATTTTATCGGGCGTTATTACTAAAAATACCCCGAACGGTATTATTAGCATTTAGTATTTATATAAATACCGTACCTTTCCTTAATTCAAAATTCTATTTATAATATAAGCCTTTAATAATATTACCGAGCTAAAAGATTATTATTAATCGTAAGATTTTCCTAATTAACATATGTTCGACTTAACGCTAAAACGTAAAATACTTATAACCTTTCAATTTTCCCTTATATTAATATAACCTTAAAACATAAACTTAATATTTACAATCGGCTACGTATAATATACATTTTCCGTAAAAAAGGTTTTATATCTTAAGATAATCGAATGTTATCTAATTAATACGAAATTATTTTAATTAGGACGAAGCCGTAAGTTATATTATGTTATTAATGGTTCTGGTAATAGTCCCGGCTATTTTCTGGTTTAAAATCTTATTACTCGCTCTTAAAGTTGTTTATCGGGGGTATTATCAGCGAATTTAACATTCTTAACCGGGGATTTAAAGCTTTCCGGCCGCATATCGAATGCATTATCGGTAGGATTCTTAAATAAAAATTCCAGGGTATCGCTAAACTTATTTATATCTTGCGACATTATGGAATATATAAAGATATATGTTAAAATAACGGTTTTAAATACTTAATTAAAAGATAACGAGTTAATAATTATTATATTGCAAGTAAGTTAATTTTACGAATTATAATATAATAAAATATATACGGGATATAAAATAATAGTAAGTTATATTAAAATAAAAAGTATCAATTATAACGAATTTATTTAATATGCATTTATTTAAAGGAATTTATAAATTATATTAAATGATTTATAATAAAGAAAAAATTTCGTATAATTGATATAAAATTTTGATTTTTCTTTATATGTTATTACTTCGTTATAAAAAAAAGTAACGTTAACTTTTAAATTAATATTTAACAACTTATACGAACTTAATTATTTACATACTTATAATTAAATAATCCTAAAACTGTATATATTTTAATTCTAATTATATATATTACTTTCACATTTTTTCGTAATTTATTAATTATCTGTAAGTTTCGTTTATATAACGTCTCAGATAAGCTCTCCGGATGGACAAGCTCTCCGGATGGTTTTTGGCACTCCGCAACAACAAATTCGAATTGATCAACCACAACACATCAAATCAATTAAAATTAATCGGATTCTTCTTCGCTAAACGTATCTACAACTTCTATACAAGTACGCGCATTATGCCCAGGCTTGCCGTAAACGCCACACTTCCGTTCCTTAGTCTCAACCCTCTTACGACGATTACCTCCAGCAGCTGTTGGCTGCATTTTTTCACCACCCCCTTCTTTTTAAGCCAAAAAAGCTTATCCCTTTTATATAATAAGTATTCCTCCTTTTTAAAAACGTTTGTTTTTGGTCCTGTAACGTTTACTTAAGATATGGGTTCGTTTCGCGCAATTGGGCAACTTCTTCCCGAAAAAAAACATTTTCATACAGCACTAATAAATAACTTTTAATCAAAAAATAAACGATTCAGCCATTCTAATTAACGAATCACCCTGTTGGTTTCCAATCTTTTTTTGCAAGTAACGTACTTGCTACGTTACTTCCTTAATATTCTTAAAAGTTTTCGCGGAGGATAAAATAGAACCGGCGGAAGTTAACGGGGAGACAATCGGCGTAGGCACAATTAAAGGAACTTCCAATGCGGAAAAAACGTTATTAGGATCGAATAAAACAAAACCAGCTTTCGCGAATCCAGATTTGATATTATCGGACGTCATGGCAGCTTGGAACGCATCGTAAAAGCCGGCGAGGAAATCTTCTTTGGCAATATGGGTATAATAACGTCGTATTAAGTCTTCGATATACCGCGAATAAGCGCATTTCAAAACAAAAAAGCAAGATATCTCAAAAGGTTAAAGCCGATACGAAAAATGCGCAGGCATACAAAGCGTAATAATATTATTATTAACGTAATACTCTTCGAATTCCATCAAATAATAACTTTTATAACCGTCAAGGATAAAAAAACGTTTCGAACCTTTCGTACGCGTCCGAATATATTTATCAAAATGCTAGATCTATTCGAAACCCAATTTATTTATTATTTAACCATTATCAATTAATGCAATCTTCTAATCGGCTGCTAGCAGTAAGTTATCGCAGTACCAGAACCTAAGATAATTTTTTTCCCGCCATAATAACAAATAGCGGCATAATCCAACCTTAGAAATTAACAACTTAAATAACTGTAACCCATTCTTTATTCCCTTATTACGCTTGTTTAGGTTTTCTACGTCTTTCGGCACTGGTAATTACCATACCCGTTGCCATAAAAAGTCCCATCAAAAATCCAGTCTCGTCGAAGTTGTAAATATCCTCCTCTGTAATACCGTACTTTGCGATTATAGCCCGAACAAGCTCGAATTACTTACGAAACGTTTCTGGATTTTCGGACAAGATCCGTTAATAATCGATCTTCCGATTTAAACGCGTTTAGAATTTTTGTTGCCGTTTAACAAAGTTCGACGCCCACTTAATTCCAACGCGTCCTGCAACGCGCTGGGCCAGCAGTATATTAGCCATATCTTTAACATGTTAAAGCCGGACAGGAAATGCTCGCGTATCTAGGTCGAAGATGCGGTCGACAATAAATTTTTCTTCGGTCGGCGTCAATTTTCGCGTTCTGGGTATATAATCGCTGATAAAAAGTATACCGGTATATCGTTCATGCAAAGTAAATTAAGAAACTTCATAAATAAAACTAAGTGTCGCATAACTAAGTTTCGGATCTCGTTTCTTAACCTAAACGGCTAAGTTCATTCTTGCGTTTTTTGTAAGCCGCTCTATATTGTTGGTATTAAAAAATAAACAATTAAAGTTAGGTAGCTAAGATGTGCCAAAAATTATCTGGAAAGCTTGTTCATCCCGAGAGCTTATCTGATACGTTACCATAAAGTTTTACATACTTTTTTTTTAATAATACCCTTAAAAATTACTTAATATATAAACTTTACCTTATCTATTATATCTTATATCCTTTTTTTTAATTCTAATTCTAATTATCCAAAAATACTTTCGGTAAGTTTATAATGTTTCCAAATTTCCTAAGTATAAATAACTTTTATATGGTACTTAATATAATATAGTTGCCAAAATAATACCATTGCCGTTTAATAAAGTGGAATATGGCAACCGTATCCGAAATTTATATAGCGATTTCCCAAGAAATTAAGGCGTACATAAAGATAAAAATGCTTTTAGGTTGGCTTTCGATACGAACTATATTAACTACGGCGTCATTTTCTATATTTACTTTTAACTAGATATATCTTTTTTCCAAACCTTTTAGCAGCCAACAAAATAATAAATACGAATATCGCCAAAGTGGTATTCGACAAAGTTGCAGTATTACAAGGCTTTAATAAAACGGGATTTATTGCTATATACAAAAAAGTATAGTTTACTTAACATTATATATACTTTAACGCATATTTTACCGACGATAATATCGGAATAATACTTTAATAAATATTTAAAGATTTCGATTTTATATATATAACTTATAAAACGATTATAATAAATGCATTTATATATAATAACGCTATGCAATTCCCGTTTTTACCCGATTTGGACGAAATTGCAAAATAGTATATAATTTTATTCGTTTTCTTTATTATATTAAAGTACTTCGATAAAATTAATAAATAAACAAATACAAATTATTGGATAATAAGCCTTTAAAATCGCAAAGTAAATATTTTCTATATTATAAATTTAATTAACGCCTATTTTTCAAAGCCAGTACAAACCGGGCTGCTTAACGTTTCCGGATATACCTAATCGATAACGATTTGCATAATATAAATAGTACCAGGAATATAGCAATTTTATAATCCCGATTAAGAAAATAAAACCGCAATATATCGTATAATATATATTACATAAACGTTATTTTTATAATGCTAAGCAAAGGGAAAGTTCGCGATTATAAGCAGTTAGCTGGCGATCAAATAACTATATATAATAACTAAATACTTAGGTATCGAGGTATATTAAGTGCTAATAGCAAGGATTTTGGTGGTTACCTACCGTATCCGGATATATCCGCATTTATATAGGATTCCGATACAAAATTCTGAATTTTATGCGGGACCTAAGCTAAACCGAAAAAAAAAAACGCAATAACAATCAATAGGAACCTTATACCCTTATACGCTAAACGGGTCGGAAAGAAAAGTCTTAAAAGCCGCAATTAGAAATGCCAGTAAGCCTTATTTCCGGGTACCTAACGTTAAAAAATATATCCGAGGGCCCGGAAAAAGCACCCGACGGAAACGACTTATAATTACCGAAATCCTTATCGAAATAGCGACGAAATAAGTAACAGGAACCCGTAAGTATTAATCAAAACCCTAAACTATTTACCGCAAAAATATTACAACCACCGAGATTTTCAGCAAAAAGGCGATAACGTACGTAGCTAGCCTTAAAAAAGGCTGGCCAAAAACCGGCTCCAAAGGATACTACTTACGGGCCCAAGAAAACAAGATCATAAAGCGTAAAAGTTTCGGATTTACTATAAGGCCGGGATTCCAGATATTTCGAATTAGTATTTAAAAAAAAACGGATGCCGGAACAGCTGTATTTATAGCGAAAGGATAACCTTTTTAATATTAACAAAAAATTATTTACGTCATTTATTTACCCGTATATTCGATTTCTTAGTACCAATTAATCGATTCGAATTAAGGTACTTTAAAAGTTAAAAAAGATAAAAACAATTTAAAAATTAATGCAACGAATTCGAAAAAAGGGACCGGAAAATAGGATTTAAGAAATTTTACTTCGGCGATATGGATTAAGGGATATAAATTAGAAAAAATAAATTGCTAATAACCGCGATAGATTATAAATAAAAACGCGTAATATTAAAATTCGTTAATTTTTCCAGTTTAAAAGGTTTATTGCATATCCGTAATAACGCATAGTTAATCCGGATTAGGAACAATTAATACTTATATAATACTTAATGAATTTAAGATTAATAAAATGAACGAATATAATAAATAAAATTTATATTAATAGTTTCGTTCGCATTATTTAGCTATTTTTTTACGTAATCAAATTATTCCAGTATAAAAAGGATATTATTTCGGACTTTTAAACGACGCTGATATCTCGTAAGGATTTAGATAAGCTGGTAAAATATACCTATAACGTCTCGTACTTTAACGAATTCGAAAATATACTATTAAAAACCGCAAAAAGTTACAACGTCCGTTTCGACCTTTAATATTTCTTACTTATTAATAACTTAGGTAGATATATAACATTACAGAATTTAACCAAAACTTATCCCAAAAAGCTGGAAATAATCCAATATTTTAATATTTTCTTAAATTATTAACTTTAACCGATATTACGTAAATATTTATATTTATCGTATCTTACGACCGTAACCCCGTTTCGAAACCGAACGCGTTTTTCGTTATCCGCCCTAATTAAAACCGGGCGGGTTTCGTTTCTTAATTTTCGACCTAATATCGCGATTATTACTATTGTCGGATAAGTACCGTTTGCTTTTAACGCGTAATTTTCCAACTTCGATAACGATTATTATCTCGGCCTTATTTTCCGACATATTGTTCGTAACGTCGGGCTGCGTATCGTTATCTTTTAATAAGGCCGGCGATTTTGGTAACGATATAAAAGCAAACGAATTAAGCGAATATAAATACGGTAACGAAGATAAAGCTGGCAAATCAGATATGTTAAAAAACGGTAAGGTCTAGGTCGACGTTATAAATAACGGAAACGTCGTAGGTTTTTAATTAAGATTATCCAATATATCGCAAATTATGCGTACGGGTGCAGGCGTTGCAATTACCGGGGTTGCGATTTCGAGTTATAAAGGCGTATAAACCGTATACCGAGTTGGTATTTAAATTACTAAAATTGCCGTTAAATAGTCAATTACCAGTTCGACCCGAGCGGTTATATATGGTATACCTTAATTAAGATTATATACGGCTTGCGGCGGCTTCGTAATTCTTTCCGATATCTATCGAACTTGTAATGCGGTAATCGTCCGTAACTTATATAAATCGGTCCGAGGTATAAGGATATAGCGCCGTTATTTTAAATTAAGCAAATTCCGCCGTTTGCAAAAAGTTTTCCGTAACTTTTATAAAATAAAAAATACGGCTTTTCCGTAAATTAAATAT
>QJNY01000892.1:0-16106 GCA_004155945.1 Monosporascus sp. mg162
TTTTTTTTTTTTTTTTTTTTTATTTTTTTTTTTTTTTTTTTTTTTTTTTTTTGCTTTCCGAAATTTATTTTCTATAAAGTAGTTTCGTAATTTCTTATAAGTTTTAGAAGCTAACGGAAAATATTTTCAATAAATTTTCCTTCCTGCTTATAATAAGCGTTTAATTTAATTATGTTCGAAAATATTAACTTAAGTTTTTATTTTTGTATTATCAAGGTGGTGATGCGAACAGTTTATTATCCGGGTAGCTTATACTTTATTTATTTATTTTCCGTATTTTAATTTTATTACCGAGCTTAAGCGTTTTGTATTAAACGTAGCTTTCTAGTTCGAGGTACGGTATATAATTCCGGAGTTGAGGATTTTATCGATACTTTCGTATTTTTTAAGGACGGCGCTTATAACTGTTTTTTTTTTTTTTTAAAAAAAAAACCTGCAATAGTTCGAATCGTAATAGTTAATAAAGTAGTAAAACGCGGCGGAATAGAATTGGGCGTCGGATAAAAAACGAAATAAGTATTCGTATAAAGTTAATTAAGTTTATACAAATTAGATTTTTTAAAAGTTTCCTTTGTTTCGTTCAAATTATTACGTTTTCGCTTTTAACGACGCTATTTAAATTTACTTTTAATGGCTGCGTTATTTTTTCTTTTTTTTTCGTAAAGCGTAGGTCCAGATTCGAAACGCGAACCTTTTAAGTATTCGATTTTATTAAGTGGATCACGTAGCTCGTTTTCGGTTATTTTAAAAAGGTTGTCCATAAGGTCGTTTAAGTTGCTGTTAGAGGTATTTTTTTCGTCGAAGATAACGTTGTAAGTCGTTATTACCTTATTTATTAAGAGACTTTATATGCGGTAAATATTCGACAATTAGTACCTTATAAAATAACTAATCCAGGCTTTTAAATTAAACTTTCGTTTCTTATTTTGTCTACGTTATGAGCTTTTTGTTAAGGCGTAAACTTTATATTTATAAATTCGAAGATAATTTAAATAAGGTTTTCGGTCGATAACTATCGTTTTTTTATATATATTTGGTAAATGTAAAAAAGTTTATATGGCGTTAATTAATTAAATATATATTTAGGAGTTCGGTTGTATAAATAAACTGTAACGCGGTAGATTTTTATTTATAAAAAATATGGCAGTTTTACCCTTTTTCGTATATATATCGTTTTTGTTTTAATTATATCCCCCGAACGTTTGGCGCTTCCGTTTTATAATTACGTATTAAATGTCGAAGGTTCGATTCGAACGTTTTTTTTTTAAATGTAGGTAATTTCGAATTTAGTACTTTCTGCCGTACAGCTCGTTATCGCATTTTATAACTTTTGCTTTATAATTATAACTTTCGAGGATTACGAATACTTAATTTAGAGTTATTATAATTATTTCAGTTATTTTATCGCTAAAATATTAGTTTTAAATGTAACTTAAAAACGATTCGTTACAAATATAACGTTATTAATACGGTTGCCATCTTTTTTTAGGTTTTAAAAATTAATAATTAATCGTACTTTTGGCTTTACAAGTAGGCTTTTATAAGCTTTACTGTTTAGGCGTTTCGTTTTTCCGCATCCGTATGCGTTATATTTGACGGTAGTGATCTGTTTTTTTTTTTTTTTTTTTTTTTTTTTGCGACGTTTTTGGTTAAGGTTTTTAATTTTTACCTCCCGAATATGGCTTATAAGGTAATTAAATGTTTTTAGACCTGGATAAGTAAGCTTTAAGTGCTATCGTTAAGTATTAGCTGTATTCGAAAATCGTTTTGTTCATAAGTTGAATTTCTTTTATCGGATAAAAAACGTTTTTCGAGTTAACTATAAAAGCAAGTATTCGATTACTGTTTAATCGTACCTTTCGGTTAGTTTTATAATAATCGAATTATCTTTCCGTCTTAAATAGTTATTAATTCCTTTGTAATTTTACTAAAGGTTTTGTTTTATTAATAAACGTAATAATACCAGGTTATATGTAAATTTTTTGTAATACGCTATATTATATAAACGCATTAATCGAAAGTTCTTTAGGTTATCGAACCGGATATTTACTTATTCGTATTCGAAAATAAGAATAATTATATTTCCAGCGTATATATAATTACCTAAAGGTGTTAATCTGAAATTTAAAAATTTGTTAATTTGGTTAAAAATATAAAGTGTAATTTTTACATTAAAAATGGAAAAAAATTTTAAAATATTAAATAACCGTTTTAAAAGCTGCATAGAATATTAAAATATAACCTTCGTAGTTTTTATCCGTCGTTTTATTTAATCGGACTTTTTAAGTAACGCTTTAAAATTTAATCTTTTAATTCTTTTTTACTAAATTTGTTATTATATGAATACGTTTTTAATTTATTGCATTAAGGTTTTATTTGGTTTTTAATTTTCGAGTATTTTGTTTTTAAAAACGAATTAGCAGGTTGGTAATTCGTAAAAGTTTAAGTATGTCGAGTAAGTAAGTCTGGTAAGGTTCTTGTCGGTAATAACGCGTTTTTGCTTTAATTTTGTTAACTTACCGCCCCGATTTCGATTTTTATTTTTGCCGGATTTTCGAGCTTTTTTTGTAAAAATATTGGTTAATTAATTTCGTAATTTGTTAATATTTGATAAATTATTATTCACTTTGGAGTCCGGATTATTTATATTTCCGAAAGTAATTACGAATGCGTTTTAAGTAATTTTCGGACGAATTCTTTTAAATTATAAGGAAGTATAATTTTTAAGCTGCATTATTATTTTTGCAGTATTTCAAAGTACCAAAATTAATTTGTTTCCGATAAATTATTTTAAAGTTTGTAATTTAGTTATTAAGGACGTCGTTAAAAGTTTTTTTAAATCTTTTGCTAGATTTATATATTATTAACTTTTTTAATACTTTTATTTTATGCGTTCGATATAGTTATTTCCTATTATGTTATTTATATTCCGAAATCTTTCAGAAGTGTAATAAGTAATTTGGTAATTAATCGGTGTTTTTTTTGGTTTCCGGCTTTAAATTTTCTTGGTAAATAATGCCGGTTTTCTTTAAATCGATATATTATTCGTTTAGGGTTTTTGCTAGATTGTAAATCGTAAGTCGGTAATTAAAGGATACCGAAAATAAAATTTAATTCGTTAATTTCTTAATATTTTTCCGGTAATCCTTATATTTTTTATTTTCGTATACGTATATAGTTTAATCCGTATTATAGCTAAGTTTGCCCTTTATAATTATTTCTGTTACGGAACGAAATTTTCCGTTAATTTCTATTTATTTAGCGGAATTTAATGTAACGGTTATACTGTCGGTGGTAATCTCGGTCGAATTATTTCGAGTGATTTGTGGAATAGCTTTTTTCAGGTAGTCTTCGAAGGTAGGCTTCGTCGGTTAAGTAGGCCATAGTAATTTCTAATCCGGGTCGATATAGTCCTATAGATTTAAGGTTATTGCTTTGATTTAGAATTGGTTATTCTATTACTTTTAATGTTTAAAAGCTAAGTAAATCGTCTTTTTTTTAGTAATTTTAATTATTTTAACTAAAGGTCGTTTGCCATTATAATCGCGATATCGGTATTAAATAAAACTGAAACTTTTAATTATTAAACACAGGCGTATATTCAATATTAGGGTCAGAACTGGTGTTGTAGTTGTATTAATCATCAAGTCCTTGGACCGCGTGGGTCGGGGCTTATACTGTCAGCTAGCAGGGGTTGCGCTAGCACTCTATATACAGAAAAGCTCCCTCTGATCGGAACTTATATGTTCCGCGGCTAGACTCCATAAAACAGCAGTGCGCGATTTAGAGCACCTGCAGCCAGATCATCCAATACAACACAACTGATGTCCCCTGTATCTGACATATACTGGTAGATGTGGCTAGTGTGGTCCCCACCCTGAGCCACAGGTAATCTCCGTGGCGTTCTATCTGACATCTCGTCATCCCAGTATGTTCCCTTCTGCCCAAAGCTCTGTCAGCCACCAATGGCTATCTCCCTTTCTTCTCAGTACAATGTCCACACCTGATTCTTTCTCCCTCCCAAGGTGGTCCATTATCCTTGTTCCCGTCCCCAACCCCGTCCCCGTCTCTGTATATCCACCCTTCAGCCCTGTGGAAGCCAATTGGTATTTGTTGCGACATGCCAAAATCTCCACTATTGATCTTTGGAGTCTCGTGAGAGTGCTCTATCGCGTGCGAGTGTGTGTGCGTTCGTTCGTTTGTTCATTTGTGTATGTGTGTGGACGCAGGATTAAGATGCCCCTCAGAGTGGATGGTAGCAGGTGGGTAGTCAGGACCTGAGAGGAAGACAGTGTTAGTAGGTGATGACGAGATAGAAGAGTAGAGGCGACAAAACCCTCCAATTGCTCTAGGCAACGCTGCCTCGACATCAGACTCGCAATGCTCAAGCAGAGCCACCACCACAATAGCAAATAGCAGGCCCAACCCTCTGTGTTCTTTCCTAATCGCAACCCAAGTTTTCCTAGATGACATTAAATCACTCCTGCTATGCAAGAGGCAGTGCCGGAGCACGCTTGACTGACAAGCATAGAGTGAAGTCGCTGCACAGAAGAGCCATTTGCAGCCACGAAGGCGGCGCTGGAGTTCTGTATGATGCAAGCTTGTCACTGTACTTCCCCAGGTTACGCTGTACCGGGACACGAGTCGAAGGAGAAAGCCAATGCTAAGGTGGGACGGATGCCGTTGCAATGACAAGTGAGATGGGTATATGGGTTGGAATGATGGCTGGGAAGAAGTGTTAGAGACTCGGAAAAAGGGGCAGTGGCGGTCACTCGGTTGGTAGTGTGGAGAGGGAGAGGACTAACTATGGCAACCAATCCAACTGGTGTGAATGTCATCTTCTAGCTACCTTGTTTTGATTCGAGTGTCTGTTTGTTTACTAGAGAAAGTAGAGACATCAACACCAGTCAAGGGTGAAAGGATGAAGAAGAAGACTGGGAGAAAAGAGGAGACTTACTTGTTGATGTTGGAGCACATCGATGATTGAGTGGGTTGTTGTGCCAATGTGTGGTCAAGTGTATGGTGGTCCGAAGTGATCATTGTTGGTGGTTTCTTGGGCATAGATCGTGGTTGTTAAAGAAGGTAATTGTGAGATGGTAGAAGATGAAGATCAATGTAGGGAACAAGACGAAGATCAAGGAATGGGATGATGGATGAATGTTGTAGCAAGGCCAACATGGTTGACCAAAATGTATGCCGGATGTTTGTTGACGTGCAAGAGGAAACGGTTTTCTAGGGGAAGCTTGAAGGAAGAGAGAATGCCTAAAAATATTCGTAGGAGGAGGGCGAAGATCTGTGCACAATCAGCCAGGCCGGCCAGGACCCACCACTCCCGATGCGGTAGGCTTGGGGTTGATGGGGAAATGGCCGATTGGTCTCCCCGGACAGCCATAGAGCAGAGCCGCAACTAAAACAAACGTCACCCGTCCTGGGGTACATCCACCATGTGTCCATTTTTCTAATTGGCCCACCGACACCACAACATAGATACGTACTTCTGGTGCGCCTTTTTCTTATTAGTCCAATGCATGCGGAATCAGATCAACCATTGCTGACTTTTTCATTCTCGTAGAGTTCCAGTCGGTCTTGATTTCACCAATCTCAGGAGAGATACATCGGTACATGTCGGAATAGCATCTCCGGATTTGATACCTTCTTGGATAGATAGTATCAAGTCCTATGGGGCAACTCTATGCCGACAGGGATTGTGGCTAGTAGCGAACACCCTTGTTTACGTTGTACCAACCTATCAGACCTCATGGTTGCTGGCTGCAGGTGGTATACAACAGCAGAGGGACCAAAATTCCTATCTTTCAAACCATGCTCGTATGTAGAGTATATTTGTAGATCAATATATCCCCTCTGAAGGAACTGGCGTTACCGCCTCAATTATCCGGTGATTCCGATCCTCAGTCAACACGCGATAGGAGACTCTGAAGACAGACTCCAGTACCATATATAGGTCTAGCCCTCATGGTACGGAGTTATCGCGAGCTATCCCACCACCACGATTGTGGGAGTGGCTTTCCATGGTATAAAGCAGTGTCGAGCGAATATCATAGCCCCTTTTTAGTTTATTCACCGTGGGATCGAGGAGAGGTCACTGAAAAAAGCTCACAATCGAGAAAAGTTAAATTCGGTCCCATGTCTCAGTACGCCGTGGGCATCTTCTGCCTGGTTATCAATCCTCTTTGTAGATCCCCAGCTGTCCCAGTCTCCGATTGTGTCATTCCGCAGCGGTATGGCGAGAGGACTGGCATCACGCAGGTATGCTCTTACGGTTTGATGCTATGCTGGACGATTCGAGTTCTGTCGCAAGTCTGTAAGTTTGTTATTGAAGCTTATCACCCACAGTTTCCGGGGGGGGGGGTAAGGGATGGTTATGTTAACAGTGACTTCGAGAGCTGTGAGTATTCTCCAATTGAGCTGTCGAACCACCAGCATAAAATATCACTGATAGAGCTAAGCCTCGGGAAAGGTATTTCACCGGTCATCAGATTAAAGGAGGAATTGACGGTAAATATAAGGATTGACAGTTCTAGTCAACACGGCGTAGCAATTCTCTGATCTAACATGGATTTATCCATAGGTTGACAGAACCCCGAAACTCGTTTGTCCAAGCCGCTGTGACATTTAATGATCGTATATGCGACTCGAGCCTACTTAGATACTCGGTGAGGGGTGGCTTGTTTCCAGATAGCCAGTCATAGAATGATAAAGGCTCAGCTACCCAGACGCGATTGACATGGAAAACTTAGTTAGGCTGAGTCTCCATCGAAGTCCAATATGACTAGAGCAGGTTTCTGCTACCGCCGTAGCTCCTCGAAATCGCAATACCATTGGTTGGCCAGTCACACAATTTTTGGTTCGGGCTGGCGATTAACGATGGATCTATGCTCCCGACCTCCTTGTGCGGTAGTAGGGTGGTAGTTGGGCAGCGAGCCCCCTTTGGATACTTCAATGATGGGAACCAGAAGCAGAAGAAGAGTCGGCGTTACAGGCGTATGCCAGAGCCCGGTACGTACCAGCCTCTTCTGGTAACAACTTCGTTATCTACCGTCGCGATAAAAATAAAGTCGAGTTCTGACTGAGACTCATGGCGCGAACGTCACAGACGTGACGGCTTTATTCCGTTTCTTCTCCATCCACGTCGGTATCATGTAGTAGTCTATGCATATATATGTATGTCCAGAAACGAGAGGCATATGGTTCGATATTCTCCAAGAATTATCCATACTAAATATAATCAATGCAAAAAGGCAAAAAGGAAAGAGCACCCAGTCCCGGAATCGACGAGCACATTCATGAATCCCTTTGGTCTTATAGCCGGCCCTAGGGGCCCATGCCGCCCAGCATGACTTTACGTGCCACCAGTGCACCTCCTGAGTCCTGTTAAAAACCGTGCACCTTAATAAATACCTGTCAGAGGACTCGGTGCAACAGCGTGAAAGCTTAGAAGAAGCAGTCTCCCAGGAAGGTAGCAGTAGATTAGACCAGTAACGCCTGGCCCTTTCCCGATATATGCGAGGAAAAGGGCCTTATATATACACCCAACACCCCTGTATAGCCCCTTTCTAGAAGAATCCACCTTGGCACGTGACAATACCGTAAGGGCACTAGTGATATATCGCGGATTATCCATCTCACCTCACGTGCTGGGTTACCTGAGGAACACCTAGGAGCCTCTTCATAACTGAGTGTACTTACGTTGATCCTCCGAGCAGGAAGGGGAACGAGCGCTGAGCAGTACCGGAATGTACAACCACAATCGGACCTCCGCTAAACACTCCGATGCATCCGACCCATCTCTTGAAACCTCCTCTCGTCCTGACCCTTAGTCAACGATTTCTACCAGCCGCTCCATACATATCACAGCTCTAACGTCGTCCTAATTATAGCCGCCCCTTCAACTGGCCTTCCACAGCGTCATCGTCCTCTGCGATTGGCAAACCATGTTATACCCGCTCCTCCCGTCGGTGGTCTCCAGAACCTGTTTACGTTCGTCCCTAGTTCCCTTGTAGCCGCCCTTCACACCTGCAGCCAGGACCAGAGAGCAACCGGCACTATGTGCAGCAGGCTGTCCCTGACTTTATTACACTCGCTCCTCCCTCCATCTATGGTCTCGTATGTGGGATAGCTGGTACTGTGGACTTGAATAGACCGGCGCCTAGGCTGGCACGGTTAAGCTAGGAGATTTAGGTATTCTCTCAAATGTGATATTGGATTTCACAAGGCAGCACCTGTACCACATAGGTAGAGCACAAAGTGAGTATTTATATTCTGTTTTACCACCACACAAGACATCGAAAGGTGCTAAAGGTGAACTAGGCTGGGGAGAGTCACAACCAACCCTCGCTGAACGTTATGGGACTTCGGGGTCCTTTGCAATCACGGTATAGCGTGATTGAGAGAAGAGTATAGTGCCAACATCATACCCCTAGGCGAGGAATGCCAATGCAAGCCCAGGGCGGAAAAGTAATCCTTTGCCGTCTTGGCACATCTCGCCTGGTGTGTTTAGAACATAGTGAGGTTCCAAAGCCTTCGAAGCGATGGAATCTCAGAAACGTCGCATAGAGGCTTCCCATATAGGAATAATCGCAGCTCAATACCGACACAAGAGAGGGCAAGTTAGCTTGAAGCCAGAACAGGATCTATAGTGACCGACAAGGGTCCGAATGTTGTCTGAGTGTCACCAGTCGCACTGGAATAAGTCATGCTGGATTACGCAGACATCGATGAAGGAGCGAAAGCAGCAGCTCGATAGAAATTCCGTATACTAGTCGCCAGGATCATCAATTTAGCGCACTACGACTGGTATCATCTCTTGTGAAACTTCACGTTCCAAGGTCATCTCAGGTCATTTTCGCCCCCCACAGAACCGAGTTGAGGAGCTCCATGCTAATTTGGTTATCCAGCCCTTGAATTCTCCAATGCTCACTCCGCTCCAACAGACGACCACGACGAGGATCAACTCACGCAATGCAATGCAACACTCCCAAACGCATTCACCCCAACACCGAAACCCCACTTCTCAGCGCACGGATCCAGACCAATCACCGGGTCAGCGGGCCCTGCACGGCCTCAGCTGAGTCTTGGGGCCTTCCTTACAATCCGGTGAGTTCCACCCACCCCATCCCTCCAGCCCCGTTCCACTTATGACTCCGGATTTATCTCGAACCTTCCTCAGATCCTACGGACACACAGTATCATATACCCGCGCGAGCCCGCGAGGACGGCGAGGAACCACGCACAATAAGTACCGGTTGTTTCCCAAACCCAGCAGCTCCCTAAACACTAAATCCGACACCAGATCGATGGGCCCCCCACCCCACCCCCATGCTTCGCCGCATCCGGAACGGCCGCAGTACCGCCTCTTCGGTAACCAATGAGAGACGCCGGCAAAAGCGCCACATCCGGCTGCATCGAGCGTAGCGCGGCGTTAGTGGATCCGCGGGCGCCGTCGGTCGGCGCCCTTGCCCGGAACGGTCGAGAGACCCTAAGCGAGGGCCGCGCCGCCGCCGGGCGCTTACAAAGCGCGCTGGATGTGACTGTTGACTCCTATGCGTCGGGGCATGTCCCTGTATGGTTCGCAGCTGGGAGAAGCCGAGATAAAAAGATTTCGCGGCTGATTTGCAGTTAATTTGCATACCTCAGCTGTAAAGGAGGACGTGCTGAAGTGGAAGAGCCCTGTTGGCGCTTCTACATCTTGCATCCTTACGATCCTAGCAGAGCATGCCAAAACCTTGCACCTGAAATTTCATAGGCAACCGATTTCTTGATTCTGTGCTCAGTGCCTCGCAAACCTATCAACAAAGCCAAGCGGCGGCCCGGTGTTCCCGTTCGGCCGGTGGTATTACAACACCCAGACATTCGTACATCCCTAATCGCGCACTCCGTGGAGTGCGAGGCTTTCCACCATTTACGCTTCTCGGCTCGAACTTTTTGCAGTCCTTACTAGAATATACCCTCGTAGTCCATATCCCGCTCGTCCCTCTCTCCGCCGTCGTACACCTCACCATCCTCCATATCGGCCGCCGCGTGGTTATCCGCTACGCTAGGCTTCTCCTTTGCCGCGTCCTCGAGGCCACTAGCCATGAGGGCGTCGCCGTCAGCCGGACCTTCGCCCGCGGCAGTAGACTCCGCCGTTGGCGCGGACGACGCCCACGCAAGCTCGAGCTTCTCGTCGATGCCCGGGATCTGGTTGTTGCTAGCCGCCGTGACACCGAACATGAACTGCTCGGCCGTCTTGCGGTCCTTGAAGGTGATGTGCGTAGTGGCGGGGTCAATATGGATCTCCTTGAATTCGCCAATGCCCTGTGAGTGATGTATTAGCTTCGAACTGTATGTATTATATGGGAATTTGGAATCTGTTCTGTAAAACAAGCTAAAGCGGGATTGAGACTTACGAAAAGGTACTGCCGTAGCACCTCCTCCTTCTCGGGTACCGTAAAATCAGCGCCAGTAATAGCGATGATTTTGGGACGGAGGTCCAACGAATAGGCGGCGTACGCCGCGTGTCTGGACTCGACACCTCCCCTGCCGCGGTATCCGTAGCCTCCTCGAGATGCTCTCGGCGGAAATCCGCCTCGTCCGCGATAGGGACGTCTCCCTCTACCGCGACCTCGCACACTCCAGGGATATGAATCATCTTGTACATCATTCGGGTCGATCCCTAGAGAGTTGGCCTCTTCCTCAAGCTTGGCCAATTGTGCACGGAGGGCCTCGGCTTGCGTGCTAGGCTTTTTATCGGTGTTGCTTGTCCTTATGTCGACTGGTGATGATGATGTGTCTTTCACGCCAGTCTTTGCCGCCAACTTAGCCTGCAGTTTCCGCTTCTCTTCCTGTTGCCGAGCAAGTAGCTCCTTTTGGCGTTCCTCGAGCTCCTGGCGCTGCTTCTCGATTTCCTGCCGTTTCTGCGCCTTCTCTTCGTGGACTTTTTGCGCCTCTTGCTGCTTGCGCAAGAACTCGTCCATATCAAATTCGGGCTCGGCGGTCTCGTTAGCCGAAGCGTCGCCGTTACCGACGCCATTTTTCGCTCCGTTTGCCATCTTCCCCTTCAGACCCTGGCCAGGTTCCACCTCATCTTTATACCAGAAGACCTTGACGAATCGGTTATCGAAAATGACCTTAGGCGAACTCCACGCTGCATTGGCAGCTTCCCAAGAATCGAATTTAATGATAGCGAGATTACTATCTTCTTGTAGTGTCATCTCGGCGATACTCCCGAACTGGGAGAAGAAGCCTCGAAGATCAACCTCGGTGAAGTGCTCCTTGGGGATGTTTTGCACAACAATGGTAGACTTGGTCCTATCATGCACAGGCCCATTGGCGGCAATCGGTGCCCGGCCCTTTCCAAAAGGTTTCTTCGGCTTCTTAAGGTCACGTCGATTGGACGGTGCCATTGAAAGAGCAGACATATCTAGTGGCGGCATCCCTTGTGGCTGAGGCGGAAGACCGAAAGGCCCGAAGGACAAAGACGCGTTATTAGGGTCATATTCTTTGATCGTGTCAGCATTTCACCGGTATTGGGGTCCAAGAAAGGGGATAGCTTACCATCGGCCGGTGATGGTCCAAACGGAGGTACGTAGACAGACTCAGACCCATGCTCATAAAGACATCTGCTGCCCCTTGAGCAATAGCCCTTCGTGTCGTAGTCTCTACACCGGCCTTTTCTCCGGCGCGGCGGCGGCAAGGCAGATCCCGAGTAGACAGGTCTGGGTAGTTCGGGTGTCGGAGGAATCGGAATGCCAAGCTGCTGTAGCCTCTGTATGTTTTCCATGATGCTATTCTGATCGATCTGGGGCAAATTTTGCGCACGGGGATACGAAGGGTAAGAGAGCGGCTGTCCGAACTGCCCAGCGGTGGCAGCAGGAGGGGCCATATAAGCGGTAGGACCTCCACGTTGGTCTCTCATTCCATAGCCGTTGTCGAACCTGCCGCCACGCGGGGCGAAATCTCTACCTCCTCTCCGAGCCTGTTTGTAGGGCTGGGCGGGATTGTATGCGTCGCGATCGTCCAGAATGATGTCGACATCGTTATCGTCGCGATCGTTATATGCACGTTTGCGGGAAGCACCGGGGCCGAAAGGAGGAAATGGCGTGTTTTGAACGAAGGGAGCTTGAGGCTGATACTGAGCATCCGGTCGTGGGGGTAGTTGGGTAGGAACTTGAGGCGGAGGTTGTCGGACAACGGGAGGAGCAGGTGGCGCGCCAGGGAGATATGACTTGTATTTCAGAGCCTGGAAGACATCATCGGTAAATGCGGCGGCATCTAGGAGCACACAGCATGTTAGTTTGGCACGTGTACAGCATCGATGACGAAGGAGAGCAGGACGGCGGGGCAGCATGGCCAGGAAAAACGTACCATCTCGAAGAAAATCAGGAATTTCTTCATTGAATATTTGGCGGATGTTCTCGGTGGAATCGTCGTGTCGCAAAAGAGCTAGAACATAGTCGGCCAAGACATCGGCATCGGCATCAGACCTGGACATAATCAAGGAGCCTAGGTTAGTTCTCGGGAACAAAATCGAGACGCCCAGACGAACTTCAGGGAATTTCGGCAACTTACGTATTTGCGAGACGTCTGACAATCCAAGCCTTAAGATGGGGCGCGTCGCTCTCAGCGAACAACATGATTTTTGGTTGATATAGAGCTTCCTTGGGACGTAAATATCGGCGAGGAAGCGAGTGTGTTGCCACATTAGGAAGCCACCATGTGTAGAAAAGGGGACGGATGCTCTGCTAAGTAAAAGGGAGGTCGGCGATGCGATTGAATGCAAGGCTGAATAAATAACAGGCGGTAACGTGGTAACGTAGATCTCGGTGGTTGACCTACTCGGCGTTTTCCAGAAAATTGTGATTGGGGGGAGAAGGAAGATGCAATTGGCAGAAGATGGAGATGGCGGCGACAAGGCTAGACTAAAGGTACAAAAAAGCTCAAAGACGCGTCCAGGGGCGTCTGGCGTCACTGCGGCAGGGTTTGAGTATTACGTACTAGTAGGTACAATACTGCACAATACCATGTACTTCGTACCTACTGGGCGATACTTAGTGAATAGGTTAGGTGGGCTATGTATGGGGGTTCGTCATTGCGCTTAGCTAGGCTAGCATTAGCGCCATGCTGGCCCCAACTCTGTCTCTCTTGAGCTTCAGTTGACTTCATGGCGGGGGCGGGGTCGGGGTCGGAGTCGGGGTCGGGGCCAAATATTCCAGATTACCTAGTCTAGTAGGTAAGTTAGAGGTTAGGTACAAGTACAGTACCTGAATTCATCGTGCTCTAGTTACGCTATCTGACAGTTGCAATGCTCTTCACAGCCTGTGAACATCCCAACTCAAAGGTCTTCGGCTGAAAGTTGCATAGTTCGCATAGCAACAATCCACAGACTACCAACCAAGGATCGAGGGAGTTGTCTAGGAAGAGATTCGAAGCTAATATGTTAGGCGTGGTTATGTTTTTATATCTATCATAGGTCCGGGTGGTGAGGCATTCGACTGGGAATATTGGTTGAAGGGGTTGACCTCGGCGAAATTCCGCCAAACGGATTACTCTCCCCTTATACACCAGCATCCCTCCCAGCTGACCCCATTTTTCCCGCCAAATCTGGTCTGGCGCTCATGTCGACGGTTTTATGTATTGTGTAATCCTTTCGTTGAGATAGTTTTCTCCTAGTTCCCGTTCCCGTTCCTGACTAGAGAAGCTGCCGAAATGGCCTTCACTATGCACTCCCACTCCGGGCAGTTCTGCCCCGGCCACGCGAAAGACCAGCTAGAGGATATTATAAAGCGCGCCATCAGCATAGGCTACACAACGATGGGCCTCACCGAGCACATGCCCCGAACCCACCTCGAGGATCTGTATCCAGAAGAAGTGACTCACCTTCCCCAATTCAGCCCCTCTATCCCACAGGTCTAACAACATCCCAGCTCGACGACCCAGAGGCTTCGCTCGCCGCCTTATCACCGAGACACGAAGCCTACCTCCTCGAGGCCAAGCGGCTTCAGGAGGTCTACGCCCCGCAGCTGCACATCCTGATCGGGTTCGAGGGGGAATGGCTGCGGCCGTCCTACGGGCCGTTGATCGAGACGCTGTCGGCATCCCCGATCGTCGACTACTTCGTTGGCAGCCTGCACCACGTTTGCGGCATCCCCATCGACTACGACGACGCCTACTACCGCCGGGCGCTCGCGGCGGCCGGCGGCACCGAGGAGCGCATGTTCGAGTGCTACTACGACGAGCAGTTCGAGATGCTGCGGGCCCTGAAGCCGCGGGTCGTCGGGCACTTCGACCTGATCCGCCTCATGAGTTCGGAGCCGGGCCGCGACGTCAGCCTCTGGAGGGGCGTGTGGGAGCGCGTCGTGCGGAATCTGCAGTTCGTGGCCGGTTATGGCGGCTGGTTGGAGTGTAATTCTAGTGCGTTGCGTAAAGGGCTAGCAGAGCCTTATCCGTGTCGTGTCATCGCCGAGGTGAGCTGATCCGGTTTCGATATTGTCCGGTGATCAGCATGCTTATCGGTGCTAATACATTCCCCGTCCTTCAAAGGCTAACACAGCGAGCAGGAATGGCTAAAGCACGGTGGGAAGTTCACCCTGTCCGATGACAGCCACGGAATTGCCCAGGTAGGAACGAACTATGCGAGAGCGCTAGACTTCCTCTCGAGCCTTGGAGTATCCAACGTCTACGCCCTAGAAAGGAAACCCCACCCAGGCGCTCTGAATGATCAGAAGTCCGCTCTGAGTACAAAGGAGGTCTCGATTGCTTCCATCAAGGAGGTCGTCAGCAAGTGGTGATGCTGCTTTCTAGCGGCATCGCCAGACGTGTTTCATAGAATAGACCAGATACCCGTATGCTAAACATAGACGCCCGACAAATCAATATCCTCCAGACGATCGAGTTATTAGTTCACCCTGTATCTTGAAATTGGGGGCGAGAACGAGCGAATCGGAGCCGGAAAAGCTGACATGTCTCCAACCTTGCCAAATTTGCCTGCCAACGCTGATCACCGTTGTGGAAGTCTCGCTCTCGACTGACTTGGAGGCCGTTGATGTTAGCGAGGCAGGGTACATGATTGGTCCGGGTCACTCTCATCTCCAATGTCTTAAGACGACGGTTCCTGCTTCTTGACCGGAACCCTAAACCATATTACCATTGTTGATATCACCGGCCCGCTAGAGTTCTGATGGCATCACTTATTACGAAGAGCTGACCCGAGTTCCTTGAAGCGGCACCGGGTTCCTGGGGCTCTCCCTCGCCGAGGGAATAACTTCGGTGCAGACCACTCTTTGGCAGTGCCGCGAAGTCCTACGCGACACCGCACTCCGAGAACTCCGGCCCGGATTCGGAGCCTCCAATCTCGGCGTGTGGGAACCTGGCGAGATCTTTCGCTAGTGCAGCTCCAGCAACGTCATCCGACTCGGATGCCGGGGTTCACCATTGTGAAGTAAGCCATTGAAGAAGTTGTCGACCGGAAATATACCTTTTGAGATATGAGTAATGGCTCCAAGATATATAGCTAGATCACGAACTGGTTTAAGGTGGGGGACATATGGAAGACCGCGGCCTGACGTAAGGGAGAGCAAAGCCCCTAATCAATTATGCAGAATACTCTGTTAGTGGCCCCTGGCCATCTCAGGGGTGGGGCTTTGGACTACGGGAATTATCAAGCTTTTATACTGGCCGTTCTAGGTAATGTTACGGTCGTGAAGGATAACCGTTTTCGGGAACATCCAGCCAGGATTAGTGATTAGTGTCACCCAGAGTCGTATCCTACCTAGGATTCTTTCAAACGTGCCCGTAAACTGATTCTCCTTACACTTTACCAAAGCTGGTATATCCATTACCCTCGGGCCTCCCCGACGTCGAGTGGTGAAACTGATTGCTATAAGTGAACGCCCCATCCCACAGAAGCACTGACATTCCTGTAATCAGCTGACAGTAAAGGGTCCTGTTCCTTTCTCCGTATGGGGCGTACCGAATACCATGAGGGTAACGTTAGACACTGAAGCCGCAGAGAGGCAGCAGATGTCTGGTCGCTGCAGGGAACGGCCGACACTTTCTTTTTTTTTTTTTTTTTTTTTTTTTTTTTTTTTTTTGTGGGGGGGGGGGGGGGG
>QJNY01000893.1:0-16028 GCA_004155945.1 Monosporascus sp. mg162
CTGACAGGACTTAGGGTGATGCAGATGGGATGGTTACTGAGTAATAAGGGTACTAAGATTAGTGGGGACATCATGAAAAGACCCAAACTGGCAATAGAGAGCCGGAGGAGCAGCGGAGCGCGGGGACCATAATAGTTGAGCATGTCCAGCACGCGGCGTGATCCGAATTCCCCACCGTTCTCGAGATGGGCCACAAGTACGAGAGCGTGGTCTAGCCGGCTTCTCCCGTTTTAGCTTTTCCGCGATACGTTCTCGATCTGGGAGAAGTTGGTGTCTGGGATTGTTGTGCAAAGACGGGCCAGAAGCAGCAGCGATCCAGCGGCTTCCACCTCGTCATGGACGTCACGAAGCCCGCGAGGCCGCTCTGGCTCGTCTACCGATACTACGAAAGGTTCCCGACTCTTGCGCCTCATCTGGACCTGAATCCTATCTACAAGCGAGGCCCCGCGTGGCAAAATAATTGACTAGAGCGCGGAAGAATCTGAAGAACCTGTAGGAATACGACATATATAGATAAGCCCGAGCTATTCAACTTTTCGAGGGCGACCTCTTAGATTTTAAAAGAAATTCATATCGTGTGCTCCTTCTCAGTTGCCTTCCCTGCTATTAAAAGGGTGATCAACGCGGGTACCAAAGGAAAAAGTAGCGAAAGATACCGAGAGCGGCATAGACGGTTAATAAGGGCTGTCGTTGAAATCCTAGGCTCAGTCCCGAGGACGCCAGAGAAAGGACGGTTTCTTAGAATGGTCAGACTTTTACCCAACAGTGCCGCAACACCTCGGCTGGTCTAGCAGATTAGTACGCACTAGTAAGAATGGGAGTTTAGGCGCGCGTCTCCTATTTCTGACTCGGTGCCAAAAAATTTAACTTGCTTAGGAACCAGCAACTCGACCGCTCCAGCCGAGCTTCAGTATTGGTCTTGAACCAACACTCTTCTATTCTTAAAGAGAAAATATATACACCTGAACGAGGCTCTTCAGTTTGGTTAGCTATCCGTCAAGTGCCCCCGAGACGAGTCGGCGCTCTGGTTATGCTGATAGCAGTATATTTAAGCATCGAGATCTCCATGGCAGAGGATTCTTTTCCTTCACTGTATATCCCTCCCAGGCTTCTACAAACTACATTCTTGCTATCTATTACGCTTTATTTGTTACCTATTTCAGCTCATTCGCGACACTGCGCCTCGTTATCGACCCAGGCATCCAGACACTCCTCCCGTTCTGCCTCCTATTCCCGCGGGCGCCACGACGAAAGAGTACTGTGACCCCTGTGATGCCGTTTGCTATGTGGATGGTAAGTCAGATACCTCCTCAGATCATAAAACAGCTCATTCGCAGCGGTATCTCACTAGCTGAGAATCTACCGATTCGTGGCAAAGGGAATGGTTAGTGGAAGATCACGGAGTACTCTGATGCCGGTGGTACGTTCACCTCCCGATGCACCGGCAGAAACGTTGTTCCAACCTCTATTACCTAGGCCGAAGATGACGAGACAGGCGAGTCCTTCTGCATTGGCCTAGAGTATATTCGGCTCCGATACTGAGAGGAAGGGGGGTTGTGGAAGATACAAAGCCTTGTGGACACTAGGGTGGATTAGATCAAATAACTTTAGATGGGCAATTGTACCCGGCTAGATTCATGCGACCTTAGATGAGACTGTAGCCAAATTGCCTGCTGATAGAATGATATAACTAAGAATTAGGTCCAGTTCCCCTCTCTCGCGAATGTGTTCGTGTGAACCTGTACCCGTATTAGCTCGCGCTATAGCCTTTCGAATGGATCACGCCACGGAGGTCGCGGGAGGCACGCATCATGAACATTGCAGAAGGGATCTGATAGACGCACGAGATTATATATTTTACGGCGAGGTATTTTCGCGGCAGCTAGGTCGCTCAGTTTGTAGACATGGCCAGAAGCGCCCATCCCTCGCAATCTTGGGGCGGAGACATGCACCAAGGTCCACATGGTGCTTTGGATGCGAAACGCGATTCTCCTGAACGTCTGCGATGGCGCTTTATCTCGAGACTGAAGCTTGCGAGTCTGAGGCTGATCTCGACTATGTTACCGACGTTGCCTTCGATTGTTATCAGTCAAGAAAGTATACCTGCGAGGAGCTGGACTATAACTTCAGCTGCCCGACGTGAGGCTCCGTTCTATTCTATGGGTATCTTATACAACATGCTGAAAGCGACCCCTGGGACCAGGATTGTACGGACAAAAGGAGCCCCTTGCGCAAATTCCCACGCTATTTAAAGTCACAGGTCGCCCACTTATAAATGTAACCCAGTCCTCAAAGTCCACCGTAGCTACTAAGCACCGTAGCGACTAGGTGGTGCTGGGGTAGCTGACAGGCAGGTCCCCCAGGATAGCGCAGCTAGCTCAATAACGTCACTTGCAAGGCGCCACCGGTTCCACGATTCACACTTGACAATAGCTACCAAAAGGTCGACAGACCAGGAATAGCAAGAGACGATGTACTCATAGGTTGACACCCGGACCAGTATTCACATTGCGACCTTGGTCCTGCCGCCGATGTGCAAGATTCTGAGAAGCGGGGACTCCTTCTGACGGTGTAAGTTTGACGCCCCGTCCGTATCGATTATGGAAATATTCCATCCCCTTATCGGAGACTTCTTGTTCAGAACTTTGGATTAAATCGGCACGACCTTGCGAAAGCGAATGAGTAGCTCTAATGTGCTCCAGGTCTAAGTGCGTAAGGGCGTCGATACTCTTCTGGTAGTCTTGGTTGCTTAGTTGTCCTCCTATGTGGCGAGAACGTCCTTTGAGGATAAGCCGCCGGGCAGTAACAAGATCCCCTACAGTAGAAACCGAGAACTCGTAGCTGTGATCAGCCAGAGCAATATCTTCGAACACATTGCGTCGCTCCTCAGACAGACTATTGCCAGCATCGGAAACGACTTGAATGCATTGGCGGATACTAGCTTTTGTTTCCTGGAGTTGCGCAAGTTGTGTGGTGGCATCTTCAGGAACTAACGTTCCCGCGAGCATGGCTTCCAATTGCTTGTCAATATTGGCCTGATGGGACAGCAGTCGAGACATAAGTGACTCAATTGAGTTTTTCGTCGTATTCAGGCCAGACTTCAAATGTTTGTGTGCCGAAGGGCGATCCGAAAACTGCGGCGGTTCTTTAGATGTGGACTCAAATTCCTCAATTTCCGCGGATAACTGAGCACAGAGTCTGAGGCCGAGCTGTGTGCTCTCTTTTTCCTCCAGCATCGCATGCCATTCTGTGGCATCAAACTCGGCCGACTCTGAGTTGATCTTCTTGATTGATAGGTTCTTGACTTGTTGTTCTAGGCTTCGGAGATGATCTTGGAGGTCGGCGGTCGTATCAGTAATCAGATCCTTGTAGTCTTCCAAAACTTGAGGTGTGATAGCAGCCACACGACTGCAAGAACCACAACAATTAGTCTAGCGGCAGAGCTGCAAAGGGTAAAGACCTAGATACTGACATGTTTGCATTTGCTAGGGCTATGTTGATGGTAGATTTATATCCAGCTAGCATTGTCCTGAAATCGTTTATATCGCCCTGGAGATATCTTTGCTTGAGCCAGTCACGGATACTAGACCGAGATCCAGTTGAATGCTTCATGCATCGGGCAATGAGCTCGCCGTATTCCTCACATGCCCTTCCGCAACGGTGAAGAGGAAGCTTAAGAGTGTCGAAATCAATGCCGGGATTGCTAGTAACAGTGTCCATAAGCGACTCCAGCACGTTGACCAGATCACTGAGTTCATTTTTAAGGGCACGAGCATCCTTGTCCTGGCTCTGGAAGCTGCGGACAGTCTTGTAAAGAACTGCGCTGGATTGAAGAGCAAATGCTACTAATGCCACAACGCTGGATGCGACACTAAGTGGTTCTGCCATTGCATGTGATGGATAGGTGACGATAGGTGACGATAAAGAACAGCCTTGTAGATTAGGATGCGATGTAGAGTTTAAACGGGGGAAACTTGGGCATCACCTACGGGGATGTGTGCGATCACCTAAAACCCCCGCCTTACCCCGCCACGCCCAATATTTTCTAGACCCTATGGTGCCTCGGTTAGCTAAGGCCTCTGCTATCTCGTACTCCAAATTCGTTCCAACGGACTGTTGTATCATGCTAAAAATAATCCAATCAAATCCCATATCCCCCCGTAACCAGCCAATGGAGTTACGTGAGTACCTCAGCGAGCTCAGGCCTCCTTGGCCAGTTCTCCAATTTTTTCAAATGTTATTCGACGTACACCCCCAAAATGCTAAGAATTAACCAATCAAATGCCGCATCCAGGTAGAGAGCCAGCGAGGCCTGAGCGGTGGTTGTACGAAAAGAGGGTCCGTTCTTGGCGCTCTTACCAAAATTATCAGGTTTCCTTCCAACTCTTTCCCAAATGCAGAGATTTATATAAAAGTGCCAGCAGTTGTGGTGTTTGTTGGAAGGACGTTGAAGGGAACAAACGGGTTCTGTTTGTGGCCCTAGGATTGCAAGAACAAAGGAGCTGAAGCCTATATGTAGCTGTCAGATATAGGGGACATCAGTTGTGTTGTATTGGATAACTAGCTGCATGCGCTCTAGAGCATGCACTCCTCATTTTATAAAGTCTAGTCACGGAACCTGTATGTTCCGATCAGAGAAAGCCTTTCCGTATATGGGGTGCTAGCGCACCCCCTGCTAGCTGACATACCCCTTCAACGCCTCGACGCAGTCACGGCGTTAACTGTCACACTTTATCACTTCCTAAAGCCGCAACGTTCCATTCCACCTTTTTTCCGGCGATCGAACCTTTTGATCAGCCAATTCCTCCTTTAAAATTACTCGCAGGTTATTCTTCCGCCGGTTAAGGGCTTCCGTAATATCCATTAATCCTAGTTACTTTTTAAAATACCTAAAAGGTTTTCGTAATAAGGTTTTTATTAATCCGTTAGTTAATATATCGCCCGTAAACGTATAATCCATTTTAATTATATTTCTTTTTACGGCTTTTTGTAACCAATAATTATATATATTTATATATCGCAATTTCGTTTATAATAAAACGACGTCGGTATTAATAAACCGAATAATTTATTAATTATCGTATTATATATTTAACGGTCCAGCATTTAAGGTAACTTTTAATTCTTTAATTAATCGAAAATTAAATAAAGCTTTTTTTATAACTTACGTAAAAAATAATAATTTCGTTTTTATTATAAAAATAATTATTATATTTTGCTTATTTACTTATTATTTTATTATTTTTTTAAAATAATTTTATAACGTAAATTTAAAAACTTTTTCGATCGATCGTATTATTCGCGAAAAAAACGTCGTTTTAGGTATTTAATAAATCCTTACCCCCGAATTACAGCGTTAATATTTTAATCCCGATTAAGTATAATATAATCCGATCGGCAGTTTTGTAATATACGTTATTAAGGTTTAGGTTAAATCGGAAAAATCGGGATACCGCAAAGGTTATATCAGGTCGCGTATTAACTGCTACGTATAAAATAAAACCGATTTTTTTTAATATTTATTAATAAACTTTAAATAAGCCAAATCAAAATTCGGCAGTAATTCGACGTTTATTATTAACATATTTAAGAAATTATTTTAACTTTTTTTTGGGATTAAATTAATTAATTTATTTATAAAATTAAATTAATAAAACTAATTTTTTTTAAGTTTTATTTTTAATTACTTCGATTTTTAAGAATTATTATAAGTCCTCGCCCTTTATAAAAATATATCGCTTCCTTATTTGCTAAATTACATAATCGACGAGGTCTTAATTTTTCTTACGGTACGCCGTAACGATATCGTTTACAAAAAAAAAAAAAAAAAAAAAAAAAAAAAAAAAAAAAAAAAAAAAAAAAAAATAAATAAATAAATAAATACCCCTTAACGAATAAAGTAACAAGGTTTATAAAGAACGGAACTAAATTCCAGATTTTTAAACGTTCTAATAAATTTGTCTTACCAAAGCAAAAATAATTCCCTTAATTTATATAATACCTTCCTAATTAGGAAAATCTTATTACGATACGGATATCTTAAAGGTATTTTTATATATACTTTATAAAATAAGTTAACGTTAATAAAAACGTTTACCGCGTTATATTATTTAAACTTTAAATCTAATTTAACCGCGATAACGATTAAGGTTTTAAATAATTTTCTAATTAAAGTAAATACATATATATTACTATAAGCGTTTTTTAACTATTAATCGCCCCGTACGATAAAACGTATTTTGTATTTTTATAACTAATTATATTTATCGAACTTATAAATATATATCTATATATACCTTAAAACTTATTTCTTTTTAGTAGCAAATTAATTAATAACCTTTTAAAATTATATTTCTTTATAACTTTATAAATAAGCTTTTTCGGCCTTACGACATAATTTCCCTAACGGGTATATATTTAGCTTTTTATAACTTTGCAACAAAAGCGGTAAATCGTGTTTATATACCCGGTTTCGCGACCTAAAGATTTTATGTATTTTTGTATCGAAACTTTTCCGATTAAAATAACGCGTATTTCGGGTAATTATTTTCCCTAAATTTCCGCAACTTACCGGCCGATTATCGATCGTATTAATAAAGTAAATTAATCGTCTTACGTTAAACGCGGCTTTATAAATTTTATAATCGTACCGATAATTATCTTTTCGACGTGGAACGTACGGGAAGTTTACGTTTATAATCCGTAAAATACCTTCGTTTTTTACCGTTATTTTAGGTTAAACAAAACGATAAAAACCTAAGATTACCTTTATTACTTCCGTTAACGTATTAATTATAATAATTATCAAAGCAAACGTTAATAAAAGTAATAAGCCAAAAAAACGGAAATAGTTCGAATATAACGGTCGTATAAAGGTAATTAATTTTATGCAAGTAGGTTTATTCTTTTCTATTTCGTACGTTTCGTACGTTTATATTATTTTGGAACTACCCTTTTTATCCAACCGGTAGTTAAATTATTCCGCTTAAACTTTCGGTTTCTTTTTATATTTATATATTGGGATAACCTAGGCCCTAATTAAGTAATTTTACCTATTGCAGTAATTTCTATAGCTTTTTTTTTGTAACGTATAAAGGTTATTTCTTAAATTTTTAATATTATTTAAAAAAGTGGCCTTTTCGTTAAATAATACGTTTCGAATAGCGATAACCTTATTAATTAATGGGTTCCAGATCTTATAAATATTCGTAAATCGGTAACCGACGAAAAACCCAATTTATGCCTTAAAGTTTAACTTTTAAAGTTCTTTTTTTTTATGGCGGCAGCTGTTATAACATAAGTTATATAGCTATATATTTGCAGGTAAACCTGTTAAGGTTTCCGATTAAGTATTACAACGCCGTCCTTATATACCAGGTAAATATAATAAACCTCGTATAAGCTTTACCAAAAAAAAGCGTATTTAAAGGTACGGTTATACAAATATATTACAGCGTTAAAAATATATACGATCAAAAACAAAAGTAACTTAACGCCATTTTGCATCGTAATCGTTTTTTCTTTAATTATACCCCCTAAGCGCTTTATACCCCCGTTCTGGGCCTGGATATGCGGTACTAAAGGCTTAAGTCTAATACTGAAAGGAGACGACTGGAACATATTTCGAAGCTGGTAATTTTTTAAGATTTCGTTATCGCATTCGAATAACGGGGGAAAAACCTTATTTTTGGTTCTTTAAAACTTTTAAAAAATATCGAAATGCTATAATTAATATATTTTACTTTCAATTCTTTAAATAAATATCCTAAATATATCTTAAATACTTATCGGTCGCAAACATAACGTATCTATATCTTTTAAGGTTTTCTTCGAAATTTATAAAGTTAATAGCAATTCGTTATCTTAATCGAGAAATTCCTTTTTTCAGCTTGCGGCGTATTTACCTTTTAGCTTTTGCCTTGCTATATATTTGGTATTCGATTGTTATAAAACCCTTCAGGCGGATTCCTTTTATATAGGATTGCAACTAGGCGATTATTTCGGGCCCTGGGTATTTTAGTTTTAGGTACCATATCGTACCGTTACCGATTCGTAATAATTTCGCTGTATATAAGTTAACGTTTCGTTTATAAGTTACAAGGGCTACATAAGTAACTGTTGCGTTAATATTTTCGATAACGAATTAATTAAACCTATTTATTAACGTAACAACTATTTAATTATATTTATCTCGAATAAAATTGTTAGTTTCCCGGTTATCCTACTAATACCCCTTTTTTCGGAACTGCCGGAAAAATACCAGATTATATATAAAGTTCTCGTAATAAGCTACGTTATACAAACGCAGTATTTTAAGGCCTTTAAAGCTTTAAAGCAATATATTTACTTTTCCATATCCTTTAATCGGGACGAAACTATTCCTTACGTATATATCGTCGCCTTGGATCGTCGTCTTATAATTTAGGAACCTGCTAATTAGATTAAAGATATATATAATAAACCCTAAGTCCAGAATAGCCGAATTTCTTAAGGAGTAAAACGTAATGTTCGTCGCATTACGTTAATCAGAAATCAAAAAATACGCCAGTATTCGTTTTATTCCTTTTAGGAGTTAATCTATCTTTTAAGTGGTTAATTTTTCCATAGTTTTTAACAGACGGCTAATATTTTTTTTTAAGGATTAATCGGAAGTAATCCGGTCTTGAATTAATACTAAAACTTCCTTATTAGGCTTAAACTTTACTGGAGCTTTATTAGGAAACGCGTAATAATATTAAGGTAACGTATACCTAAGGTTTAAGTACGCTTTGTACCAAATTCCTTATACGTTTAACTTTTGGCGTTTTTGTTTATTGCTGCTGTTGTTTCGGCTCGCTTAAAAACCTCCACGATTACCTCGTTTCGGTCTTTTACTAAAGGTCCTATTACGTAGCTGATTATTAATATCCTTAGTCTTTTCCTGATCAGGATCGTCCTGATTAAAAGGGTTTGCTAAAGTTCTATAAAAAATCGGGAACGTTGTTTTAACGTTTTTTGCTAACTGTTATAAATTCGTCATAGTCCAGTAATCTAAAAAGCTAGCCTTAACTTTTAAATAATTGATCGTCTTTTTTTCGATATCATCCTGCTTAAAAAGTATAAATAAATTCGTCTAATTAGGTATAATCGGCGTTATTACTGCATATAACTAATTCGTCCAAATAACTAGCATGGTTATTTCGGAAATCCCGTAACGCTAGCTTTGGGTTATAATTTCTTACTATTTCGTTATTTATTTATCAAATCTCTTAACGGTTTTCAGGATTTGCTTTAATCGTTTTTCGTATTCGCGTTTGGTATTTATAAGTAATCGATTATCGTAAACCTTTCTTAATTGTTGCAATTTGGCGTACCAGCCCTTAAGGTCGTTATTTAAGCTTAAGCAGGTTTGCTTAATCGATAAGAAAACGCTATTAAGAACCCATTTTATAAGCTCGTTACAGTTTTTTCGAAAAGTTTTATATTCCCGGTTTAGATAAATATAAGTCGCAAAGTCCTAATTGTAAACTTGTCTGCCTTTAGTCGTCATCTTAAAGGTATTTGTCGGATAACTCGTATAATTAATTTCTTCAGTAATTCTTCCAAAAGATAAGGATAAAAATAAGGTTGTAATAGTCGGGATTTAGTTCGCGTTTAAGGACGAATTCGTCTTTTTAGATAGGAAGTAATAACGGATACTATAAGTTTAACAGGTTATAGAACGTTTTGATTAGGATTAATATAATCCTACAGGTTATATCTTTTAGCTTTGGTTTTGAATTCGTCTTTAAATTTGTCCCAGTCCTTAGGACCGGTATAAATAACTACGGACGTCGTCGGTACGGTCGCCATTGTAACTAACAAATATACAGATAATTGTTACTAATATGCAGCCTATATCGTTTCAGCAACAGCTGATTAATTAATAAATAATACGAATTAAGCGAATAAAACTCTTAATTGTTAGATATAGAGGACATCAGTTGTGTTGTATTGGATGACTAGCTGCAGGCGCTCTAGAGCATGTACTCCTCATTTTATGGAGTTTAGTTACGGAACCTGTATGTTCCGATCAGAGAAAGCCTTTCCGTATATGGGGTGCTAGCGCACCCCCTGCTAGCTGACATAAATCCTTCTAATTAGCCAATTCCTCCTCTAAAATCATTCGCAGGGTGTTCCTCCGCCGATCGAGAGCTTTCGTAACATCCATTAATTCTACTTATTTTCTGAAATACCTAAAAAGTTTTCGTAATAAGACCTTTATTAATCTATTAGTTAATATATTGCCCGTAAACGTATACGTCCCACACAAGCTCATCGGACACTTTTTTAGCCATTCTCACTACCCCTCTTTAATTGCCCATTTCTCAACACCAACATTATGGAACGCCTTATAAAGAAGCCAGAATGAACTTAGCAATTCAGGCTAAACAAACGAGACCCGAAACTTAGTTTCAGACGGCCTGGTTTTATATATAAAATCTCTTTATTTACTTTAAAGAACGGAATTTACGGCAAACTTTCCAGAGCCGATACTATCTCGAATCTGCGAAAATTAAGGCCGACCGAAAAGTAATTTATTGTCGACGGTATCCGTGATCTCGATCCGCGAACGTTTCCTGTCCGGCTTTAGTACGTTAAAAATATGGCGAATTTATTGCTTACCTAACGCGTCATAGGGCGCGTTGAAGTTAACTGGGCGTCGAACTTTGTTAGACGGCAAAAAAACCTCCAAATGCATTTAAATCTGAAAATCGATTATTAACGGGTTCTATGCGAAAATCCAGAAATATTTCGCAAATAGTTCGAGCTTGTTCGGGCTACTATCGCAAAATACGGCATCGTAAAAGAAAATATTTACAACTTCGATAAAACTGTATTTTTGATAAGGCTTTTTATAATAACGGGTATAATAATTACTGTTATGACTAAAAGAACTTGGCATGAAAAGAGACGGTCGGAAGGTGTGGAACATATCTCTAATGTAGGTCTTAAATCACGTAACTGGCTCAAAGGTCTTAAAATGCTTGGCGCTTTAAGCTCCTTAAGCCTGTGGGACGGCTTAAAGGGTTTAACGGGCTTAAAGGTTTGAACCGCTAAAGTACCTTAAGCTAAAATTAGGATATATACCGCTTATTATTTCCGATAGTTTAAATAGGACCAGCTTGCAATTACAACTTGGTTACCTAGATTTATATCTACTATTACCAAACGTAACTATTATTTTATTGCTTAGATTTTTACGATATTACCGCTAACATAAACCGTACGACTTAGGTTTAATAGTTGGTTCAACATATAGCCGTTATACGTTATAAGGTTTTGTTTAGTAATATCGTTAGACTTTAAGTAATATTGTTAGGGATTACAAGGGTCCGGGCATACCTGCCTAATCCTCGTACATATATACCTACATATCCTTACGTAATCTTCGATAATATGCGGAATTCAAACTTTTACACCTTTATACAGTTATACGTATTTTACGTAGGGTTACTCGTAATACGTAAAAAACCTTAAATTAAACGCTGTAATATTTTACTATTATTCTGTTATCTCTATTATTACTTAAGTAATCCTTAATAAATGGTGCTTATTACTCGAATTAAGAACCAGTTTTCTTTATTATTCCAGCATTTTTATTTACTTAGGGGGAAGCATACGAAAAAAAGTACGAAATAAAGATAATATTTAAGGTCAAACTTGATAAGTACATCTCTACCGGCAAGAAAGAAGCTCGAAAGCATACGAAAATTATACGCCTTTATCGCCAAATATTTTGATAACCGGCATTTTTTACGAAAGCATTAAAAAACTATGAAATTCCTTAAAAAAGAATTTATTTTGATGTCGCCTTTAATAAGCTTTACGGTATAATAATTACTAACGCGTTATATTCGACAACCTTTCCAATTTATTAAAAGGAAACGGATAAGTTATTTGACTAACAGTTTAAAACTGTTTACATATATCTTAAGTCTTCTTGCGGAAAAAACGTCGAGCTCGACAACTTTCTTTTTAAAGGAAAAATACCCAAGCAGTTAAACCTTTTAGAAAATCCGACAAAGTTAACATTTATATCGTTAGCAAAGCTAGCACTTACATCGCTAACAGAAAAACGGGGGCAGCTAAACTTTTCCGATATTTTAACAGAATTAATACTTATACCGACATATAAGCTAAAGTTTTAGAAATTTCAAACTCTAGAAAATATTCCGGTTAAGGCAACCCTTAAGCAGAAGGGTATATTAGCCCTTCACTTAGGAGATTCCGGGTTATCGGCCTAGGACGCAAATTAGGATGGCCTTTTAAACCTGTCCGAACTCTCGAATAGGGACGACGGTATAATACGAACCCTGGCTTTTTTTTTAAGGAAATAAGGGAATTTCGCGTTAATTAAGGCTTAATGCCCGTTACGCGCGATTAAACCTTAATTAATAGAATTACAAAGTTATACCAGTTCCGCGTAATAAACGTTAGATTATTTTGGCCAAACGCCGAAAAAGTTAAGCATAACGGCTTAATTATTTTTATAACTAGAAGTAGGTATGTTATTGCGATATATATCTGTAAGCTAAAAAATGGAAAAATGGGCCGATATAAATTACCGAAAATCCGTTATTTTTAAAGAAGCTTAAACTTTATTTCGTAGCGACGTTTTGGCTTTATAGGAGCAATAGCTTTCCGAACTTGACAAAAGCCGCTTTCGGTTAGGGCTTATAACTTTCTTGGACGGCGTATTAAAGCAGTTCGGAATTAAGCTAAAAAAAGCCTAAGAATAGTTAACTAAAAACCGGTATACCTTTAAAGATAACAAATAAGGGAAGCCGGTTAAAGCTTACGTTATAAAGTTGTTTAGGTACGCTAAATTATGGGGTAATTTAATTAACTTTTAGTTATTTACCCGCCTGTACCAAAATTTGCATCCGGTTTTCTAGATATTATGCTTTCGACCAGAAAGAATAAACAGTATTACAGTATATCTGGATAAGGCCGACGATAAAGCCAAGGCCAAAAAAGCAGAATTAAACGATTTGCTAAATTTAACCTTTGCTTTATAAAGCGATTTATATAATAATATAAATAATTAAGATAATACGGTTTATTGGACGAATAATAACCGTAACAGCCGCCGGTTCCAACGTTAAAAATCGCTATAACGTAATCGGAGATTACCCGGATTTTGTTCTTTTAATTCGAATTCCTATAGTTATTTCGGAGACCGCCGAAGACAGGGATAACGACGCGAAAAATCGCGTTTTCGTCAACATCCCGAACGCGAAAACCGTTCGAGTTACCCGGATCGCGGAAGTTATTAGCGCCGTTTTGGACGATACTGAAAGTTCGGCTAAAAAACCTAACGTTAGGATAGAACTTATGTATTTATTAACGAGAAAACCGTATAGAAATAACGTAAAAAAGGCCGAAAATTATTAATCCGCTTTACAGGCTAACGATTACT
Source organism: Monosporascus sp. mg162 (assembly GCA_004155945.1). Lineage (NCBI taxonomy): Eukaryota > Fungi > Ascomycota > Sordariomycetes > Xylariales > Monosporascus > Monosporascus sp. mg162. The sequence goes on from QJNY01000893.1 coordinate 13,442, forward strand.
TTCATTTTAACGGAAGCGAAATTAAATGAAAGATTAATTATAAAAAATGTTGGGTATGAATCGAAGATAACGTTATCGATGATACGTACTTCGTATATTCCGAGGAACCCGACGAAACGTTAGTTATTAAAGATATCGATAGAGAACCGAGTTACTTATGCTAATAATGCGATACGTAATATGATACAGTTAACCTTTTTGCCGGCTATGTACAAAAAGGATATATATTTAAAGGACAGGCAGCATTAAAAACTATATAAACGGTAAATTTTTCGAAGGCCGTTTTAAAAGTTGCTAGCGTTAACGAGATAATATATTTCGTTTTGGATAACGAGTGAATGGTTAAGCTTAATCCGAACCCGGTATTAAGAAATTATATGTAATAAAAAACGTTATACTTAAAGGTAAATGTTAAAGTTAATATTAATACGTAACTTATGGACATTTGCATGAATACAGGAAGCTTATCGATTTTCGTCGACCGAAAATAAGTGATTTCGTAAGCTAAAAATCCGAAGTGGTATAAATATAAGTAACCTTATTTACGTTAAAGGCGTTAACTTGCGAACCTTTATTAATACCTACGTGGAATTCGATTTTTATATAAAAGACCAAATTAAGGATATATAAATTAACGGCTATTTTGTAGTTAAGGCAAACGTAATCGATAGCCTTGGGTTAAAGATGTTGCTAGGTACCGAATTTTTAGTTTAGTATGGAGTTAAAATCGTCTTCGTTAAAAAAAGTTATATTTTCCGATTAGTATTTAATATAAAGATAAAAAGAAAAACCGTTAAAACGGTAACGTTAAAGCTAGTACGGCGAAAGATTACAGCTATTTATATAATAGTTATCTTTACGATAATTATAACGTTTATTAACGTGGATTACGTCGATTTACCCAAGTTAACGGATAAGATAAATCGGATAATTTAACCGGTATATATAATAGCGAATTATCCGAAGGTACTTAACTTTACTTTCAATAGGTTTAACTTAAAGCAAGTTGTTTTTTATAACATTAAAACTTAGCTTTTAATAATTAGAAAAAATAAAAGGATTGGTACTATATATAATATACGGGTAACGAGGAGGCTTAATTATCTGATTGGTACGACATTAAGTAGTATTAGAAGGCCGGTTTAACCCGAAAGAAATGTGCTAATATAGTCGAAAAAGCTTATATTTCCGTTATGGAAAGCGTAAAAGGCGCGAAGACGGACGAACGCCTAAGCGCCGACTTTTACATCCCGTTATACGGCATAACGAAGCTAACGGACGTTCCGTATATTAAATCCAAAGACGGCGCCGTTATTGCAAATAACGGCCCGGTGATCAACGACAAGATACGCCGCCTAATCGATAATTACGACGTTTTTCGGGATAAAGGCATAGTATTTATACCTGAAGAATTTAAGATACGTATCGACTTTGTCGACGGATAGCAGAAGTAACTTAAACCGGTTAGGATGTACCCGATAAGCGTTAGGGATCGTTAAGTCGTTAATAAAAAATACGACGATTTATATAAAAAAGGAAAAATATTTTTTCAAGACAAATTTACTTCCGTGGTAATTTTAGTTTTCGTCGTATGGAAAAAATTGGATATTAAATATAAAAAGGGGCGCGTAATAGCCGACCTTAGACCGCTTAATAGAATAACCCTTTCCGACGTTTATTTTTTGCCCGACTAAATGATATTATAAATAACATGATTGGTAAAATATGGTTTAGTTTATTTGATATATTTAACTTTTACTTTTAGCTATTAATATGAACGGAGTACCGGAACCGTATGGTAATTATTAATCTTCGAGGATTGGAAAAATGTAACGTAGTTTTAATAAGTTTTCGTAACGCCCTTGCTTTTGCTTAACGGTTTATAAACAGGTTGTTTTTCGCATATAAACGTTTCGTACGTGCATATAATAACGATATTATCGTTTTTAGCATTAATGCCGAAAAATATATAAAGCATTTACGTATTGTATTAGATATATTTAACAAAACGCAGATTTATATTAACGCGGAAAAGTCCGTCGTTAGATTTTCAGCAATCCGTTTGTTAGGTTATAACGTTAATAGAAACGGAATTTCTAAGATTGATAATCGTATAAATACGTTTAAAATGTTCGTTTTTCCTAATACGCTCGACGCTTTGGAAATTTCCTTAGGTATAGCAACTTGGTTGCGTAAAAGAATCGCGTAATATAGCGTTAAAGTAGTATCGTTCGAGCAACGAAAAACGGAGCTGCTAGCGAAACTTAAAGAATCGGGAACTTTACTTATTAAAGTGTCGAAGTAAGCGAGATAAATGCATATTTTTAAGATCGAATCCGTGCCGGCGAACGAGGAAAAGAAGGTATAAGATTAATTTTAACATCATTTATATATTTAATACGTTACGTATTATTACTAGAAAGATAAGCCTTTTTTTTTTTAAGGTAAACGTTTGCAAAAAGGTTTATGGCATTATGGTTTTTTAACTGGCTGGCAAATGGGACGGTTAAGTTATCCCCGGCAAAGATATACTTAAGACCGAAGTTAGGCTTATCCTTTTTATGTCTAAGCTAACTTTTAACGCAAA
>QJNY01000894.1:0-16010 GCA_004155945.1 Monosporascus sp. mg162
AGATAATATGATCGATCGAAAACTTTTAAATTTACGTTATAAAATTATTTAAAAAGGAATTGGATAACGGGCAAATAAGCAAGATATAATAATTACTTTTATAACAAAAGCGGAATTATTATCCCTTACGTAAGCTGCAAAAAAGCTTTATTTAGCTTTCGATGAATTAAAAACCTGGAAGTTACCCTAAACGCTAGACTGTGAAATATGTGGTACGATAATCGATAAACTATTCGGCTTATTAATACCGACGTCGCCCTGTTATAAACGAAGCTACGATATATAAATATATATAATTATTAATTACGAAAAGCCGTAAAAAGAAACATAATTAAAGTGGATTATACGCTTACGGGCGATATATTAGCTAATAAATTAACAAAAGCCTTATTACGAAAACCTTTTAGGCATTTTAAAAAGTAGCTAGGATTAATGGATAACACGGAAGCCTTCGACCGGCGGAGGAATAACTTACGAGTAATTTTAGAAAAGAAATTAGTTAATTTAAGGATTCGATCGCCGGAGGAGAGGTGGAATGGAATGCTGCGGCTTTAAAAGTGATAAAGTATAACGGTTAACGCCGTGACTGCGTCGAGGCGTTGAGGAGATGTGTTAACTAGCAGGGGTGCGCTAGTACCTATATCTGATAAGATTCCCTCTGATCGGAGCATATATGTTCCGTAGCTAAACTACTTTAAAGATTAGTACGTGTTGCTAGAATGCACGCAACTAGCCAATTAATACAACACATTTGATGTCCTCTATATCTGATACTATCCAATCGAAAACGTAAAGGCTGACCGAGGATATATAGTTTTCTATATACGCCGCTTATATTTACGGAACTATATAGCTATAACTGGCCGGCGATGGGATTTAGCTTTAAGGAATTCCTGAAATAACTTTACTTTAAGAGCAGGATATTATGGTAGCATATATCCCGGAGGCTTCTCCAGTATGGAAAATTGTTATTTCCACCAATTCTTCAAGGTTGAGATAGGGATTTTGAAGAAGCCATACGCTTTATTATACGGAGGCCCACAGTAGCCATCGGGAGAGCTTAATACACCATCCTTCGAACGCGTTGAAAGAGTTATAAATAGATTCAAATACGTATATAGCCATATTAGGATTTCGCGCTGCTTTTTCCTTAAATAAGAACGCTTAACACGCTTAATAGGAGCTGTACGCTTGATAATACGGTCCGCGAATGGCTTCGGGCGTGGCCCGGGACGGCGGCGAGGCGTGGAATTCGCTGATCTAGAGCTAAGGGGTACCATGATTACATATAGTAATCAGGGTTGGGAATTTAGTTAGTTAGTTTAGTTAATGCCTTCACTAAAACTAACTAAGACCTTTACTAACTAATAACTAACTAACAAAAAAAGATTTGAGTCTAAATAATAACTAACTAAACTAACTAAGCTCAGTAATTATCTAATTACATCAACTAAGAATTATATATTAAACTATATGAAGTGTTTATTTTTGTACATTACTAATTTATTTATCTTCGATTTTTTTATAATTTTATCTAATTTAGCGTATACTTAAACTTATTTTTAATAAAATTAAAAAAGCTTAGTTAATTTAGTTAGTTTAGTTAATAGCTAAACTAAAACTAACTAACCAAGGTAAATTTAGTAACTAACTAAAAATGTTTTAGTTTAGTTAAGGGCTCGATTAAAACTAATTAAGAAACTAACTAACTGAAACTAAAAAATTAAAACTAATTTCCTAACCCTGATGGTAATAGGAAGAGACCTGTATCTCAAGCTACGCTGGATATCACTTACCTCAGCTAGCTTAGGCTTTTGCTGGCTCGTTCTCCAATTTCTTCAAAGTTACTCAAGTACAGCTCCATAATGCTAAAAATTAACCTATCAAATCCCAAACCCTCGTAACGAGCCAGCGAGGCCTGAATTCACGTTGCGCGAAATAGGGGTCCGTTCTGTATATTTGCTTTTTTAGAAAATAAAAAATTTATGATAACTTAATAACAAAACGTTTATTATAGATATATATATATTTATACATTTCATTTTATTCTGGCTTATTAGCAGTACCATGCTGGTTTTGATTAAAACCTTTTTACCATTCCTAAATATTAACGCGTCTATCAGCTACAACTTAAAAACGTCGGGTTATTATTTCCCCTCTTAGAATCCAACGAATCCGAATTTTCCCAGTTTCATCGAACTACGTCCTTAAAATAGAATATACGTATGCGTATAGTTAATTTCTGGACACAATACGGAAGAACTTATGCGACGTTTAAAAACTTTATCCGTAGTTAGGTTTTTTGTAACGATAGCCGAACTACCGGTTCGCCCGTTCGGATTAACCGATTAATTGGCGTATTAAAAGAAGAACGAGTTCGAGATAGGCTGTTAGCATGCGAAAGTTGGCAAAAGTTTATTACTTCTACTGATCAGGACTCCGTTATAAGCAAATACCATAATACGTTATACGGGAAGCTTGTAGCTTTTGTAAAAGGGCCTGGATTCCGCCGCCTGCCGGAAAATCCATCATTCGAAATTAAAGCGATCCATATTACTTTGGACAAAGGTTAACAGTGTATAAAGACGCTGGTTCCTAACTGGTTTAAGCTTTTAAACTATGTAATTATGTATCCAAAGAAAAAATGGCAGTCGTATAATACGAAACGGAAAGCGAAGCGGTTTCGTCGTAACACCGACTCGGACGTTTTTACTCCTCCTTTCTTTACGGTTTTAGCTATTATGGTTAAGGTCGTTTTTAAGATTAACGGCAGTTATCTACCCCGTTAATAGGTAAGTTCTTATTATCTTCGGGTATATTACGGGATACGGTCGATATCTTAAGGAGGTTAAATATTTACGAAAGTTATATTACGTTAAGTAAGGATGTAACCCGGTTATTAAAGGCAGTTAAAGTAATTGCATTACCTTTTTTATAATAATGCGGTTTTAATCAAGATAAAGTACGTTTTATAATTAAATATAACAAAACGATATCGTATTTTAATACGATAACTTTAATGTTTAAGATTATATTCGTAATATAACGCTTTGATACGGTTTTATTATACGGAACCTTATTAGCGCTTTTGCTCGTCGTTATAGCCGTATCCTTAATGAAGGTTAAAGCAATCCATATTCCGTCCTGATTAACATTATAAGGTAAAATAGTTTTACGAAACGTTGTAATAACATTTAGTACTGCCTAATACTTTCTGTTAGTTCGTAATTAATACTATCCGGATTTTATTCTTTAAGTTTATTAATGCGCTTTATAAACGAAATAAACAAAAGTTTCCAGGTTTGCCTAAACTAAAACGTATACCGTATAATAAACGTCGTTTGATTTCGTTGGATGCAATTAATTAAGACGAAGACACGATCGACGGTATCTATAACGTTGCTAGCGACGTAATTTTGGCTTTTTTAACCCTTATAAATCAAATTTTATATTTTATGTTATTACGTAATTGTTTTATTAATACGTATAATGTCTTAAATTACGTAATCGGTCCAGAACTTAGACAAGTAATTTATATTCCGAAACCGATTACTTATACGCGTTCGAACTTTTTCGCCGTCGTCCGAATAAAGCTGTTCTCGTAATAAGGCCTTAATTTAACAGTTTTTTATTAATCGTATAAAAGGTCACGTCCTTATCATAATCGCGGTCGTCAATTGCATGCCGTTCAAGTTATCGTATCCGTAACCATAGTCGTAATCGAATCGTAATGCATCTAATCAGGATATCGTCCCTTCCGTTCCTTCCGACTTGTTAATCGGAGATCGAGGTCCGTCGGCAGCTAACAAAAGCTAATATCCTCTCCTTGGCAGCCACTTGAATTAGGACGGGGAGACTTAGCCCTGATCAAAGCATTTTTGAAGACTGTGTCACAATAGAATAGCCGAGTGAATCAGTAATAAAGGCAAACACAAAACTGTATTTGGGTGGTGTTGAACCAAACTGTAAAATGATGATAAGTGGACGATGATGATAAACATGTCTCCGGGGTTGCGCCCGGCGAAAAGAGCTCCTAGTGTCAGATATAGGGGACATCAGTTGTGTTGTATTAATTGGCTAGTTGCGTGCATTCTAGCAACGCGTACTGATCTTTGAAGTAGTCTAGCCACGGAGCATATATCTTCCGATCAGAGGGAGCCTTTCCGTATATGGGATGCTAGCGCACCCCCTGCTAGCTGACACCTAGAAATACGCATGTGGAGCTGACTAATTGATCCGCCAAGCCATGCCCCCTGGCCCGGCACCCTGCACCATTTCAATATCCCTTAGCTTTAGTCTTAAATTCGTCCTTAAATTTGGCCCAGTTCTTAGGACCACTGTAGATAACTGCGGATGTCGACGGTACGGTCGCCATTATAGCTAATAAAGTGTATAGGTAATTGCTACTGATGTACAGCCTATGTCGTCTCAGCAACAGCTGATCAATCAATAAATAACGCGAATTAAACGAATAAAACTCCTTAATTGTTAGATATAAGGGACATCAGTTATGTTGTATTAATTGGCTAGTCGCGTGCGCTCTCGCAACGCGTCTTGATATTTGAAGTAGTCTAGCCACGGAGTGATGCATGGTGGTGTCTTCCCAGGTGTTCTTAAGCGGTGGCAGCCCAAGACAGCGGACCCACAAGATTTAACGCATCTCCTTCCATTAAACCTATGGCATCAGGTACTGCTTTCAGTCAACCTTGGGCGCCGGAAAAGTGACGAAAACCGCGTATAACAACCAATCAAATGGGACTTGAGTGAAAGCTTGTGATAGCGGAAAAGGCCCGATGGCAGCCACATCCACCAACGCAAGGCACTGTGAGCTGGTTCCAGAAACGCGCCAGAATGTCGCTGGGCAGTAGGCTGTGTCCAGTGCGGCTGTGCACCACGATCGCCAACCACGGCATGCGCGCGCTCCGCCGCCTCAAACGCCCGTATTCTGATCGTTGACTCATTTAATTTTCTGATACACCCACTTCGCGTTGCCTGCAGGAAGAACAATCCAAGATGGACGCGGAAACAAAGCACTGCTGGGAGTGCCGCCGACGACGGCTGACGTGTGACTTCGCCCGTCCCAAATGCCGAAAATGCCAGGTCAGGGGCGTGGAGTGCCCTGGCTATGGCCCCAAGAAGCCCCTGAAGTGGTTGCAGCCACAGCAAGTAAACGCCAAAGGGCCGGAAAAGATGGTCGTTCCTCGGACCGTCAAGCCCGCGGTCGACCGACAGATCAGCGCCGTCTTCGAGGCGGTCGATTACTGTGCGTGTCCCCCATCAAACTCCCAGCTACCCCGTAGGTGGCCCCGCGAAAGCATGCACTGATTTCAGTGACTCAGACAATGTGCATATCGCGCCCGACTTGGTTGCCACAGGAGTCGGCGGCCCCCAAAATCCATACTGGATGCCCCCCTGCTTTGTCACCCTCCTCCCCCAGTCCTTCACACAGAGCATTGTATGCACCTCGCTTTGCCACAGGATTTTGCAGTCCAGCGACGCGTCGCCGTCGGACCAATCCGTCTTGGCCCGGAGATTCCAAAAACATCGCGGGGATGCCCTGAGGGCTCTGGTGGCGGATCTGGCCGAGTTAGATGACAAAAAATTGGACTTGACACTGGCATCTGTGCTACTCCTTCTCCTAGTCGAGGCGAGCACTTACACGACTAAACATCTGTTTCTAAGCTAATACCGTACAGCTCCAGCAATCCCTCGAGCCGCCCGACTGGCGCCGCCATACGAATGGGGCGACCGTCATGATCAACATGAAGGGCGGCCTTGGCCACCTTGTGTTTTCGCAGCCCGACTTCCCCGTCTTGTTTCGATTCTATGCGCTGTACGTCTTTCGCATAATTTTGTGAAAAGGCCCGCTAACTCTCGAAGCATTGAAATAATGGGCAGCACAACCTCACCCCGCGTTGACGCCAAGTCAGCCCGCAGCCAACTCGAGATGGTCATCATGCTCCCTGTGCTGTATGGAAACGGGCTAGCCACCAACTTCCCCTGCCCTCCCGATCTGCTGGCCGAATTGATCCGCATCAACCACCTCCGGTCCGTGCTCCAGGGGATTTCCGCCCCGACGGATGTCTACTCCGCCCTTTTGAAGGGAGACAAACAGGCAGCTGCGCTGGACATCCTCCACCGCATCCGATCCTGCCCCGTCGACAAGTGGGCCGCCGAGGTCGCCATTGGCCTCAGCAGCAGTGAAGATCCCGTAGGTCTCAGCGGCTGGCAGGCCATTGCCTGCATCTACCAGTCGGCCGCCGCTATCTACTGCATGGCCGCCCTTTTATACGACAGCGCCGAACCCGCCGCGGATGCATGGCTCCGTTGGGGTGCAGACCGCCGCCTTACCCCCCGAGAGGTGCTGGCCAAGGCAAGAGAGAGCTGCCGCCTGGTCCTGCTCGACCGGCTGCGCGAGGTCAGCGAGTGTACCCAGCTGCGCAAACAGGTCCTCTGGCCGTTGTTCGTTGCAGGCGTCGAGGTGGAGGACGAGGTGATGAAGGGCTTTATCGTTGGTGAGCTCAGGTGGATTAGCAACGCCCTTGGTACAGCGGCGCCCTTGGTAGCGAAGGATCTGTTGGAGAACCGCGTATGGAGGCTTGGGCTGGGAACGGGGCACTGGGATCGGCTGTTTGACCAGCCCTATGTTTTTGTTCTATAGTGGACAGATACCAAGAGATGGAAACCATCGCCCGATGCTCCCGACGCAACGCAGAACTATCTTTGCTTTGAAGCCAACAACACGTGATCCACGTTGATCCCAAACCGATCGATTGGTACACGATAGGTCCAAGTAACCCGGCGTTCCGGGCCGCCAAGTGAACTGAGAGCCTGCAAGCCTCCCTGTTTTGAGTGAGAACAGAAACTGGACCGAAGCCGCGGGTTCGCTGGCGGCTCTTAGCCTTTGACAACGATCACTATACCTCGTACTTTGTATGTCCATCGTCCGTTCCCGCTGGCGATTCGCCTGACCCCCACTCCCTTAATCTCCCTCCGGTGTCTCCGCCTCGCCGCTGCTGAGGTCAGGTGACGTCACTGCCACGGTAGCGGGCCGATAATTTCTTGGCCCTTTTTGGTTCCTTTTTGGGATAGATCCACCCCTTACATCTTTAACGCGGCGAGATCTTTCCTCCAAACGGATATATCCACGTCTGAGAATAGGTAAAAACGATGGCCAAGACGTCGGGTTCTCCTCATCGCCTCACTGGCCGTCGAACGCGCCATCCCCCAGAGACGGCCGAAGACCAGAGATAAAAGGGCTCGTTTTCCAGCCGCAACATTCACCATGAACAGACTAACATCGCCCGCCATGGCATCCTCTTTCCGCCGGATAGTCCCCGCCTTTCTCGCCGGTCTTGCGCCATATTCGACCGCAGCTTCGCTCCGCCCGCGCATCCTCGCCGACACCAACCGAGATGGCGTGGTCAACGAGCTCGACGAAGCCAGCAAGCATGACTGGACGAGCTCCCGGGGCGCCATCTTTCTTCCCAACATTGGCGACTCCGCCAAACGTTGCCCGGTGGCCGACCTCACAGGCGCGCCTCTCTCCAACAGGGAGCTCTCCAGCTTCCACGACGCGTCCGGAGACCGCCTGCTACCTTCGAGTGTGCGCTACGCCGCACCCCTGCTAACGGTGCCAATGCCGGACGTGTCCGACGACGCCGTAGGACGCATCTACACCGATCCCGCTCACACCCGCGACCGGATTCGCCTTTTCTGGAACAAAACCGATTGGTCCACGGATTACTCGCCCACCTGGGCCGTCGTCGACAAGCAGATGACTTTCAACGCGACGAGTCTGCGGGAGGGCATCGCCCTGGCCCTTGACGGGCGCGAGCTTGTCACTGACGCGGCAGTCTGGGATGGCTCGGTCAAGGTCGTCTTTGAGGTAACGGACGGCGACCGGACCGCCCGGGACTTTGTCGCTCTCAAGCAGGCTCCGGTTCTGGTGCACCACCATCTGCAGCGGGCCGAGGTTGTCCTCAGCACCGGCGCAGGCGACAGGAAGACGTCCGGGTCCGCCTGGCAGTCTCATTTCCTACGTGGAGTCCAGGACGCGGTGGCCGGCGATGTGCCCATCGTCTTGTTCAACCAGAGCACCGACATCTGGGCGCAGGACTTCCTCGAGCCGGGGTACGCCAGCATGCCCGGTCCGGACGGTCCCGTATCCATCCGCGTTCTGCTTCGCTCCGCTCAATCGACTCGCGAGGCTGGACGTCAGGTCTTTTCTCAGCTCCGGGGTGCCGGAATCGGTGGCTTCCAGCCCGACTCGGGCTCTGGTTTTGGTCTGGAAGAGATCAACTCCGGCGGCAACATCGAGACCATCCCGCCGTACACGTCCCGCGCGGGCAAGCGCTGGCGCCACGGCCGCGTCACCATGGGCACCCATTTTGGCACGTCCCCGGCCGCCTCGATGGTTAAGTTCCTCCAAAGCCAGGGCGTGCAGTCCACCCTGTTCCTGGAGACTGGCTGGCTCGCCATCGGCCACGTCGACGAGATGGTCCAGTTCGTCCCAGCCAAAAACAAACTGGGCTTTACGATCGCCATAGTGGACACCGCTTCCGCCATCTCCCTCCTGCGCGGCGCCGAATCCTCCGGCCACGGTAACACCCGGCTGGTGTCCTACAACGGCGACACCATGCCCGACGAAGAGACCTTCTTCCTCGACCCTTCGCTCATCCAGAACGCAACCATCTCGTCCACCCTGTCCGACCCCGGCTTCCACCACACCCAGTCCTACGCCCAGCGGTACATCGACCAGAACCTCGCCCTCCTCCTGCGCGAGATTCCCCTGCGAGACGAGGACATCCTACGCGTCCCGACTCTCTTCAAAGACGTGACGTACCCTTGGCCGGGCACGCCCGACGGCCACCCGAGGCGAATCAGGCTGCCTCGCGAGGGGGAAAGGCAGCTCAAGGGGCTACTTCCGCAAGCTATCAATGGACTGGTGCTGGGGAAGGGCAAGTACCTTGCGCCGAAGCAGTGGGGGCCTGTGGTCGACGGCAAGGATATCATGGCTGAGGCGGTGGGGAAGGTTTATGGACAGGTTGGGATGAGCGTAAAGTGGGTGGATGATTATATGAGCCATCATGTAAGGGGCGGGGAGGTGCATTGCGGAACAAATGCTTTGCGGGAGATGGCGGCGTGGTGGGAGACGGACCAGCACTAGCCGTAAGAGGGTTGCAGTACGACTCGCCAGGACTTGAATCTCTACTTTGAATAATCATCAGAAATAGACATGTACCAGTAAGAAGCCAAGTAATATCACTGCTCAGTCGAGTTGACCTACTCCGCCCGCTTGCGCGCCTTTCCGTCCCTGCGCAACGTCTTCTTCATCACCAGCACCTAGACCGCCACAGCCTTGGCATCCTTGCCCAATTCAAAAGTAAACAAATCCGCCAGATACCCACCATACTTGATCAGATCCAGCGATTCGGCCGCGGGCCCCGTAGTGCGGCCAAAATGAGGGTCGGTTATTCAGGGTGTTGGCGGTATCGTCGGCCGCTTTATGACGTTTCCGACCCTCAGGCTGCTGTCGAGCGCTCCCTTGGCTTGGAATAACATATATCTGTCAGCTAGCCACAGCACCAAAAGACTGAATTGATAAGTGCACACTTATCGGGCTACTTATCTGACAAACCCGCTCAGTTGCTACCGATCAGGTAGTAACTGGTATTCCTCTTATGGTACCATCTTATGACTGCTAGTGCATTTAAACCATGGCCAGCATACTCCATTTTTGGATCGAACTTGAAGCCTTTGGGTAAGTGGTCAGGTGCAGGCTAGTAGGCCTTAGCTCCGACGGTAAAACTCCACTTTGTGGCGTAACTAGGTTCTATGTTCCGATCAGACGGAGCTTTTCCATATATGGGGTGCTAGCGTACCCCCTGCTAACTAACACATCCACTAAACGCTTTAAAGCATTTACGGCGTTGACCGTTACACATTTTGTCAGCTAGCAGGGGGTGCGTTAGCACCCCCATATACGGAAAGGCTCCCTTTGATCGGAACTCATATGTTCCGTGGCTAGTTTCCATATAAACTGCAGTGAGCGATTTAGAGCACCTGTAACTAGTTATCAAGACAATAGAACTGATGTCCCTTATATCCGACAATTAAAAGTTTCATCCGTTAAAATTGCGTTATTATTAATTAATTAGCTGCTGTTAAGACGGTATAGGTAGTACATTAATATAAATTATTTATATATTTTATTATTCAAAATGGCGATTAATGTATTAACGTTAACGTTTTCCGTTATTTATAAGGGACCTAAGGACTGGGATCGTTTTAAAGACGAATTCGAAATTAAAGCGTATACATTCGAAATTTGAAACTATATAAATTTTGATTAGGATAACTTATAGCCTGTTAAATTTACTAAACCCGATATAACCTTTTATTTAAAGAAACGAATTTGCTAGACGATTATACGGGTAGTTAATTTATTTACCGAAGGAACTTTATAAGTTAAAGAAATCGATTATACGAATTATCCGACAAATATTTTTAAGATAACGACCGAAGATAAATAAGTTTATATATAGGAATATACGGCCCTATATTTACGAAAATCGAAAATACGATACTTTTCGTAAAAGCGTTATCGATTTTACGAAATAAGTTTTGAAGTTTGTATTTTTAACGATTAAAGAAACAAGTTTCCTTCCGAAAAAAAACCTATAGGAATGGTACGCCGTTTTGGCCGAAACCGGTAAGGTGTATAACAGTAAGCTTATGAATAATACCTAATGGGAGTACCGTAAAAAGTTGAAGTAAATTTCGAAGTCGGCAAAGAAATTAAACGAATAAATCGTAAAATAGCAAAAAGTAATGGCCTAGGGATAACGTTATAACGTCCCAGAAACGAAGATAGTAATTATATGGGCTAATAACCTATATATAGCTATAGCTTTAATTATAAGATTTTGGATATTTACCTTTTAAATAGTAAAAAAAACCGAAATCGATAACGATATAATTAATTATTAAAAGGTAACTACCAATCTTTTGGATTATTGGATTATAATTTATTCCTTATTTATATTATTACGAAATATTAAAAAAACGTTTTTAACTTTTTAAAGGATTTTTGTAAATTCCTTTAATTAAAATAATTTTAATCAGAACGATATTAAGGATATTAACTTTTAATAACGAAGAAAAACTTTAAGACGTAAGTCGAAACGTAATAGCCGTAAAGGTTTTAATACGGACCGAGATAATAAACGAAAGCGTTAAGAATCGGATGCGTAAGATATTCGTTATAAGGCTTATTTAAACCTTTTTAATATATTATCTTATTGCTTTTATATATTCCCTGGTAAAGCTTTATTATATTTCCGCTTTAACGATTAAATAATTATATTTGTTTAAAATCGAATTATTTTTAATTAATTTTTTAAGGAAAAGCTTAACCGTTTATTAAAGTTTATGGAAAAGTTAAATATTTAAAAAATCGATTAATTTTTATAGGAAATAAGGCGAATTTTAACGTACTTTTTAATTTTTAATTAACGTAACGCGAAAAACGTTACGTTTTACTTTTTAAGGAATTCGTTTATTTTAAACTTAAGGATTACGATATATATTATTAACTTTATTAATAAGTTTTTGAATTTTAGATTAACCGTATAAGGCGACGGGATGTACGTAAGTAATAGCTTCGTACCGATTAAAAGGTATGGAAAGGTTAATATATTATTTCGAAATTTTAATAATACGAAAGCGTTACGTTTGTACGACGTAATATATTACGAAAACTTCGTATGTAACTTAATATCTTTTTAGCAATTCCGGAAAAAAGGATATTAATAGAATAATAAAAAAACTAACAACTTTATTCGAAATAAGTATAATTAAGTAGTTATTATGCTGATAAATAAGTTTAATTAATTCGTCCTAGAAAATATTAACGTAATAATTATTTATATAACCTTAGTAATTTATAAACGAAACGTTAACTTATATATAGCGAAATTATTACGAATCGGTAACGGTACGATATAATACCTAAAATTAAAATATTTAAGGCTTAAAGTTATCGCTTAATTACAAATTTATATAAAAGAAATACGTTTAAAAGGTTTTATAACAGTCGAATGCTAAATATATAGCAAGGCGAAGGCTAAAAGGCTAATACGCCGCAAGCCGAAAAAAGGAGCTTTCCGATTAGGATAGCAAATCGCCGTCGACTTTACAAATTTCGAAGAAAACCTTAAAAGGTATAAATACGTTATATTTGCGACCGATAGGTATTTAGGCTTTATCTGGAATATTTACCTCAAAAATCGAAAATAAGATATATTAATTACGACGTTCCGATACTTTTTAAGGGTTTTAAAGAACCAAGATAAGGTTTGCCTATAAGTAATCGAATGCAACAACGAAATTTTAAAAAATTATTAATTTCGGAATATACTTTAATTAGCTTTTTTTAATATCAAACTTAAACCCTTAATACCGTATACCTAGGCCCAAAACGGGGGTACAAAACGTTTAGGGGGTATAATAAAGGAGAAAATAACTGCGATACGAAATAACGTTAAGTTACTTTCGTTCCTAATTATATATATCTTCAAAACGGCAGTATATCTGTATAACGGTATACCCAAATACGCATTATTTTGGCAAAGTTTATACAAAATTTATTATATTTACCTAGCACATAAAAACGGCGTTATAATATTTAATCGAAAGCTTTAATAAGTTTACCTACAAACGTATAGCTATATAGCCTACGTTATAATAACTGCCGCCATAAAAAAAAGCAAAGATTTTAAAAGTTAAATCCTAAAACATAAATAAGCTATTTTGTTAGTTACTGATTTACGAATATTTACGAAATCTGGACCTTATTAATTAATAAGGTTATCGCTATTCGAAACGCATAATTTAACGAAAAGGCCACTTTTTAAAGTAATATTAAAAATATAAAAAATAACTTTTTGCACGTTACAGAAAAAAAGTTACAAAAGTTACTCCGATAAGTAGAAATATTTAATTAAGCTAACAATTACTATATATCTTTACAAGAAAAAAATAAAACCTTAAACAAAATAATTTAGTTACCGGCTAAACAAAAAAAAATAAATCCAAAAAGGTACTAACGTAAAAAACGTACAAAATAAAATAAAATAAGCCTATCTTTTAGGCATTAATTACTTTTATACGACCGTTATATTCCTACCACTTTTATTCCCTAAATTATTACCTTTGTTAACGTCTGCTTTAATAACTGTTACGATCATTACGTCGACGGAAAAAATCAAAGCAGCCCTAAATTCGCTTTACATTATTTAACCCAAAATAACGGTAAGAAACGAAAGTACCTTATAGGAAATCGGCGTAAGCCCTCCGTACGTTCCGTATTAAAAAGGTATTATCAGAAACGATTATAAGGTATGGGAAACCGCATTTAATGCAAAACGTTTAACCCCTTTTATTAGTACGTACGATAACCGGCCGGTAAATTGCGGAAATTTAGGGAAATTAATTGTTCGAAATACGCGTTATTTTAATCGGAAAAGTTATAATACTTTAACATATAAAAAGGCATTTAAGTTATAAAACCGGGTACATAAACGTAATTTACCGTTACCGCCGCGAAGTTATAAAGAACTAAATATATACCTATTAAGGGAAATATTCCGTAAAGCTGAAAAAGCTTATTTGTAAAGTTATAAAAAAATAAAATCCTGGGAAATTATTAATTAGTTTTCCGAAAATGTTAAAGGGAAATAAGTTTTAAAGTATACATAAGTATACGTTTATAAATTCGATAAATATGGCTGGCTATAAAAATACAAGGCCCGTTTCGTCGTATAAAGCAATTAATAATTAAAAAACGCTTATGGCGATATATACGCATTTATATTCGCTAAAAAGTTATTTCGAACCCTAATTACTATCGCGGCTAAGTTTAACTTAAAGTTTAAGCAATATAACGCTATAAACGCTTTCGTTAACGCGAATTTACGTTACGAAATGTATATAAAAACGCCTTTAAAATACCTTTAACGTAAAAAGATTTTCCTAATTAAGAAAGCATTATACGGATTAAAGGAATTACTTTTGTTATAGTAAAAGGACCTTATTGGAACGCTTAAAAAACTAAAGCTTAACCCCGTTTCTTACGAACCCTGTTATTTTATTCGTTAAAGGATATTTATCTTTTTCTTTATAAACGATATTGTTATAACGTACCGCAAAAACGATAAAGGCTTTGCCGACCAATTAATTTAATAAATACGAAAACGGTATACCTTTATAAAGAGTAAAAACCTATAATAATTTTTTAATATCAAATTAATTAAAAATAAAGTTAACGGAAAAATTTGGTTATCTTAATTAAACTTTATAAATAAATTAGTTAATTTAATCTTAAAGAAAAATTTAAAAAACTTTTTAAATACGTTAATAACAAGCGTCGAATTATTACCGAATTTTATTTTAGCCCATCCAGGTTCCGTTAATAAATATTAAAAAAAGATCGGTTTTATTTTATACGTTATAGTTAATATACGACTTAATATATTATTTGCGGTATCCCGAATCGCCCGATTTAACTTAAACCTTAATAACGTATATTATAAAATTGTTAATCGAGTGATATTATACCTAATGGAAATTAAGATTTTAACGTTGTAATTCGGGGGTAAAAATTTATTGGATACTTAAAACGACGTTTTTTTCGTAAATAATACGATCGATCGAAAAAGTTTCCAAACGTATATTATAAAGTTATTTAAAAAAATAATAAGATAACGGGCGAACAAGTAAAATATAATAATTATTTTTATAATAAAAGCGAAGTTATTATCCTTTATATAAGCCGTAAAAAAGGTTTTATTTAGCTTTTGATTAATTAAAAAGTTTGGAATTAACCTAGATATAGGACCGTTAAATATGTAATACGATAATTAATAAATTATACGGCTTATTAATACCGATATCGCTTTGTTACAGATAAAATTACGGTATGTAAATATATATAATTACTGGTTACAAAAAGCCGTAAAAAGTAATTTGATTAAAGTGGATTATACGCTTACGGGAAATATGTTAGCTAATGGATTAATTAAAGCCTTATTACGTAAACCTTTTAAATATTTTAAAAAGCAGTTAGGATTAGTGGATATTACGGAAACCTTCGAACTGCGGAAGAACATCCTGCGAATGATTTTAAAGAAGGAATTGGTTGATTAAAAGGAATTAATCGCCGGAGGAAAGGTGGAATGGAAAACTGTGGCTTTAGGGAATAATAGATGTAACGTAACGCCATGATTGCGTTAAGGCGTCAAGGGGATGTGTCAGCTAGCAGGGGGTGCGTTAGTACCCTTATATACGGAAAGGCTTCCTTTGATCGGAACTTATATGTTCCGTGGCTAGTTTCCATATAAACTGCAGTAAGCGATTTAGAGCACCTGCAACTAGTCATCAAGACAACAGAACTGATGTCCCCTATATCCGACACATTTCATTTCCTAGAACGACAGCTTTTTGTTCTACCTTTCCTCCGACGAAAAAGTCCTTCTAACCTTAATTCCTTCTTTAAAATCATTCGCCGGGTGTTTCTCCGCCGATCGAAAGCTTCCGTAATATCTATCAAATTTAATTGCTTTTTAAAATACCTAAGACGTCTGCGTAACAGGGTTTTTGTTAATCGATTAGGTAGTATATCGCCGGTAAGCGTATAATCTACTTTAATTATATGCTTTTTTACGGCTTTTGATGACCAGTAATTATATCCATCTATTGTCAGCTAGCAGAAAGTGCGCTAGCACCCCATATACGGAAAGGCTCTCTCTGATCGGAATATATCTGACGGAAGGCCATAGGGCGTGTATGGCAACAATTTTCTAGTGGGTCATTAGCCCAATACAGAAGGGGCTAGCGCTGAAGGCCCATTGAAGCTCCACTAAAGCTCCACTAAGTTGCGCTACTTCACAGAAACGCGGTTGCGAAGGTGCTCTGAGTGTACAACTTCCTGCTTCATATCATCGTTAATA
>QJNY01000895.1:0-15957 GCA_004155945.1 Monosporascus sp. mg162
CCACTACGTACCCGGAACAGCCGACAACCTACCCTGAACAGCCGACAACCTACCCTGAGCAGCCGACCACCTACCCAGAGCAGCCTACGACTTACCCGGAGCAGCCGAGCACGTACTCTACCGTCGAGCCCACGACCTATCCGGAGCAGCCCACAACTTACCCGGAGCAGCCTACCAATTATCCTACCCAGGTGCCTGATGTTCCCGTTGAGACGCCCACCTATGAGGCTCCTTCCGAGTATCCCGAAGTTCCCACGACTGCCATCCCCATTGAGGAGCCCACGACTTACCCCACCGTTGTGCCTACTCTCACGACCTCCGTCACTGCTCCCGGCAACGTGAGTTACCCGACGACGGCTCCCCCGCCGCCGATCGCCACCGCAGGTGCCTCTGCTTTCAAGGCTGGCGCCACTGGTGTTCTGATTGTCGCCGCTGGTCTCTTCGCCCTGTTCTAGGCGCTGATGATGGGACGTGGATGAGATCTGTCTTCTTTGTTATTGGAGGAACATGTTTTCCCTAGCAGATTGTTGCATATAGAGACCCCTTCATGTATAAAGCATTGGACTAGCCTTTGCCGGTGTCGTTCTGTTGCCGCACACAGCTGCACCCTTAATGCCGAATTCTTAATGCAAATATACGCATGTGTCGCTCCTTATTGGCAGTTACCCCTATATTTTCTCATTTAGACAAGCGTGGCGTCATGGCTTTTGGTTGTGACTCAGATTCTGGGCACGGTGGGTGTCTCGCCTCTTTTGGGTACTTCTCTTAGAAAAGCCCCGAGCGGAGAGCTCGTATAGCGAATAGTAATGTCTAGTTAGTGATAATCATACGCTCTTATGAGACGTCAGATCTCTAGCCCCTCTGCATTGTGACGTTACGTGTGATCCAGTAAAACTCAGCATTCTTCGTCCTCATCCTACATAACATAGCCTGTGCAAGCCATACACTCACTGTAGCTGTCTCACTCATGCCATGGCTTTTGGCAACAGTGGCGCTTGTACTCTCTGCACGGTAAGAGGCTCCCCAGACCTTCCTTGTCTGAGGTTGAAGCAATCCGATTGGGTTTCGGCGCGTTTGGTTTACCGCGACTCAGCCGCAGCGGCTCATAGCATAAGTCCCGACCGAGCCCACGTGATTTGCAATATGTAGCGGCATGTACGACTAGGTGCTCTTTGGAAAGGTACTGTCGGGCTGTTACGTGGTGATGACAGCTTATGTCGTGACGGCGCTGTTTTCGCGAAGGTGTGTGCGTCCGAGCGTCGTTGGTGGTTGGCGAAGCTCGGGGCGGAGAAGAGTGGGCAAGGAGGGCATGGTAACCAAACAGAGAATGTCCTCGTGGCTTTTCTGCATAATATCCGCTTCATTTACGTGTTGGTGTCCTGTCAGGTGCTACCCGCGGTACTAAGGTTATTCAATGTTAAAGTGCCATGTGGTGGTGCGTAGCATACATAGTCTTCTTGTTGCGTTTCCCAAAAGTTGCTCTCACCAACCCTAGTCGCTTACCTAACCCATCGTCGCTTTTACTCAGGCGCTACCCAGGAATTGCTTAGGTACTACTCCGGACACCTCAGGGAGGTATTAATCAAAATTGGTTTAGATAACGAGGCAGTGCTATGCAGGCCAGTGGAGCTCCGAAAATGCAGAATGCCAACTCTTTGCGAGGGTTGTAACAGGGAGCCATTTTCGGCCACCTGGGGGACAGAAAAGGGGCCCTTAACAACCTATGAAGATCCGCCCAGAAATATTATAAAACCCAGTTTCGGCCTCTTTCGATATGCATCGTCGTCAAGCTCGACTCTTCAGTATGCTTGTTGGCTACGTAATGATTATGAACCTTCCTCCTTCCCTAGCCATCATCCCCGGTCTGAACCAGTTAAATCGCGTGTCGTCGTCCCTATCGTTACTTTAGTCGATTGACGCATATACATTTATTGTCAGCTAGCATGGGGTGCGCTAGCACCCATATACGATAAGATTCCCTCTGATCGGAACATATATGTTCCGTAGCTAGACTACTTCAAAGATCAGTACGCGTTGCGAGAATGCACGCAACTAGCAAATTAATACAACACATCTGATGTCCCCTATATCTGACAGTTCTCTAACGTAGATGAAGGGACATCGTATAAGATGGACCCCCCCCTCACGCTCCACCCCCCCAACGCGCCACCATTTCCCATACAAAATCGCCAAAATCGCATATTTATAATTAATTAAGAAACATAGATACGAATAAACGACAACCTGAATTATATCGATTATTAAATACTAAAAATAATATATAATTATTGGAAAGAAATCGTAACGGCAACCTTAGTAAATAAACGGTTAAACGTACAGTTTTTCTCTTAACACTTTTCCATATAAATTACTAGGAGATTTGTTAAGGTAGAAAATTTACGTAAAATTTAAAATATCTTAATAATTAATAAAGTTATAATTTTTATATTTTGACATAGAAAACCCCTTATAAGTGGTATTTTCATATCGAAAATCTGGTATTAATATTTTCCTTTTTCGGAATAATAAAAATGTTTAAACTTATAAAAGTTTTTTCTATAAGAAAATATTTTCTACTTTTTATATATATCACTCTAACTCTTAATATAATGTATATATTTTTATAACCGTTTCGCCAATAAATAGTCCCGGTACTAAAGTACACAATTACCGAATTTTGTATTTTTAACTATTTTATTCAATTAATTATGAAAGCATTAATATTACTCGTAAAATGAATAGTAAAATGTACGGTAAAATCGTTTTCAATTTTTAAGGTTAGATCTATTACATAAGCAATTTTAGTTATTTTTTCTCTTTATTATTTCCGTAACAAGACTGTAAATCGTCAAGTAAAAACAATAATCTTTTAATTTTAACTATTTTCTACGATTTTTAAGAGCTTTTTGAAAATATAGAGATTTCGGCGATTTGTATGGGAAAATGGTGGCGCGTTGGGGGGGTGGAGCGTGAGGGGGGGGTCCACCTTATAGAACTAAGACGTCTGGAACTAAGTTTCGAGTTTCTTTTTTTAGCGCGAAACCTCCCATGCCAGCTCCTCCTTCCGCTCGCTGATCAATGAACTCTACGCACTCGAATCAGTGCTCCTCCGCGTTAAGCGCCTTGACCTCGATGACCGTTACAATGTTGGAAAGCTTGCACTACGGCAGGCCGCGTCTCGATGTCAGCGCACAATTGATGCATTCTGGAAAGAGATACAGAAGTATCAGCCTCATCTGCAACAAAGCGGGACGGACTCGAGGGTAACGGATGGATGAGCCAAGGTTAAGTGGGCTGTATGCAAAAAGAATGATGTAGAGACGTTTCGGGCCCAGATCAAAGGTCATACAAGCAGTGTTGAGATCTTATTATTAACGGTTCAAATGGAAGCGACGACAATGGATATGCGCAAGCAGGACGCGCATCATAAGAGCCTCGCCAGCAAGATACAGGACTTATCATGTCAAGCAATGGGCAAACTCGGTGTGATTGCCGACAGCGTTGGGCAGAGTGTCTGCCAAGGAAAAGCGCTGCTTGAATTAAGCGCCCAGATTGTCCAGACCAATCTGCGTGTTTTTCAGATAGTGCATGATATTCAGTTATTTATCCTTAGGATTCCGGGACAGGTTCAGCGCCAACAGCCGGTATATCTGATCGATGTATTTAATAAGGAGAGTCCGTTCCATCTGGAGTTTGTGAGGTCGCCAGAGGCATTGCTTGCCATGCTGAAGGTCAATCTCAAAGAATCAGGCTGCGGTCCGGAGATGATTGATCGGGGGGAGTTTGTGATTGGGGAGTCAGGAACGCAAAACTTGACTGATATCACAGGACCCTGGGATAGTTGCTTTTACCCCGGGCAAAGGGTTGCAATGAGCATGATCTTCAAGCAGGGAAGAACCGTCAAGTCTTCGTGTCCAAGATGTGGCAAAAATCACGAGGAGTCAACCGGGAAGGGAATCACATGGTGAGTTAATACCATTTTGAATCATTGCCCCTTTACCCGTTCTTACTTGTGTAGCACCGCCTGCGGCGCTGTCTTCCGCCACATTGAGGAAGTTGTCGAAGACGCGAACCAAAGTCCTAGACAGGCAACGGGTCGGATAAGTCGTTCTGATGACGAATTCGACCCCGGAGATGTGCTGCAAGGGCTAATAAATGGATCATCAAGGTTACCGAAGGGGAAACGAGAAGGAGACGATACTTTAACAAACATACGAAAATTCCGCTGAATACAGATTATCAGTCCACCAATCATTTCCGGTTCACCAGGCCGCAAGAAATTCAAGTCGGCCGAGGTGATGAAGCTGCTATTAGATCGACGGGCCGAAGAAGTCGAGAACACAGAAGAAGTGGCCAAGGCGGCAGCTGGGAACTGGAGTAATGTCAAGGTACGATGGCACTGCTTCTCGATCAGCGCGGCGCCGAGGTCAAGATCACTGAAGACGTGGTCAAGGCGGCAGCTGGGAACGGGAATAATGGCAAGGAGATGATGGCACTGCTTCTCGATCAGCGCGGCGCCGAGGTCAAGGTCACTGAAGAGGTGGTCAAGGCAGCAGCAGGAAACTGGAGCTCGGGTGAGAAGGTGATGGCACTGCTCCTTGATCAGCGAGGCACCGAGGTCAAAATCACAGAAGAGGTCGCCAAGGCAGCAGCAGGAACCGGGCGCTTAGGTAAGGAGTGTCGAGCGTAACGCGGCAAGTACGGCAGCGGCGTATGCGACGGAGGTATTGTCGGTTATACTACCGGCGGAAGTGTCTAAGGCTCGTACGGTGGATGAAATAATCTTAGTAATAAGTGGTTACATTATTAAGATGAATACATCTTCAGCCACAGCCGGGAGATGGCTGCCTGAACTGGTGGGAAAACATAATCCATGCCAAGCTTTCTAATTTGGCACTCGCAATTGCACTTGTACCTGCGCTTGCATTTGTACCTGCATCTGCACTTGCACTTGCCGGGAAAGGTCATAGCTTTCGTGATCGGCATGCGGCTTTCTTGCCGTTATCTTTGCATGCGATCGGAGTCGCCAACCACCTAATGCGCTAGAAGGACACCAAAGAAGAACAACTACTCCAAGGACCGATTGCCCCTTAGCGAAAGAATCGTCCGACGGTTGGACTCTAAAGTATCGTCCCGATCAACGCTTCGCGACACATAACCATCAGCCAAGCCAACACCCAATTGCGCGCCCAATTCATCGACAACTCTCCGGAGGCACTTCACAACTTGCAAGCGTTTCGAACGCTGGCCTCGCGCAAAAGGAGATTCAAACCCTCGTACGACAAAACGGCTCGCTAGCTACGCGGCAAGATATCTATAACCGGATTGCAGAAGTACGCCGAGACGCTTGCGAAGGCCAGAGCCCGATTCATGCGCTTGCGAATCAGCTCGAGAAAGAAGGCTTCTGGAGCCGTATACAATTTGCGCCAGACGGCCACGTTACGGCAGTTCTCCTCGCGCATCCCGATTCTCTCGCCTACCTCCGAGCGTACCTCGAAGTCCTCCTCCTCGATTGTACGTATAAGACGAATAAATACGAGACGCCTCTCCTCGATATGATTGGCGTTGATGCTGCCTAACGGTCCTTCTGTATCACCTTCGCATTTCTAAGTGGCGAGACCGAAGAAGATTATACGTGGGCCCTTGAGCGGTTGAAGTCCTTATACGAGCAATGCGGCGGAATTCTTCCGTGTGTTATCTTACCAGACCGGTGCCTCGTAGTCATTAACGCGGCTTCGATTCTCTTCCCTCCTCCAACGACAGCGACGCTTATATGTATCTGGCACGCGAATAAGGCGGTCCTCGCACGGTGCCAACCAGCCTTCCCGGAAGCCGAGAAATGGAAAGACTACTACGGTTTTTGGCACTCGATCATCAACTCGCCAATCGAAGAGGCGTACGCCAAGAGTCTCGCAGAATTCCAAGAAAAATACGTCTCTGAATATCTCGAGGTCGGTTATATCAAGAATACATGGCTTATCCCTTTTGAGGAGAAGCTCGTCCGCACTTGGGTCGACCGGTCGCCTCATTTTGGGAATACGGCTACCTCCCGTGTCGAAGGAATCCACGCGCTTCTTAAGTCTTACCCAAAGAGACCGACGTTTGACCTTTTCGAGGCTTGGAAAGCGATCCAACTCGCTCTTCTCAACCAACTCTCCGAGCTGAAATCGAACCTAGCAAAGCAACAAATCCGGACTTCCCTGGAGCTCTCTGGAGCCTTATACGGGGTCGTCCGAGGCTGGGTCTCGCACGAAGCCTTACGGAAGTCGAAGAACAACGGAAGTTACTCGGGAGGAATCCACCTCCGTCCCCGACTTGTACGGGCATATTTACTCGAGTCTACGGGCTCCGCTGCTTACACGTGCTAGATGCACGTCAAGGCGAGGCTCTTCTCCTCGAGCATTTTCACTCGCATTGGTATTTACGACGTGACGGGGCTCCGCAATTACTCCTCGAGCCTCGCCAACGTATTGAGCCAATTCGAGCCAAAGCTCTCTCCCAAAGTCCAGTACGAAGCGTGAGCCGAGTCAATTTGAAGTAGTCGAAATAGCGCGACAGGCTCCTACGTGTAGTAAATGCCACGCGGTTGGCTACAAAAGGAATACGAAGGCGTGCCCTCTACGTTATTCAGATATGATATAATTGACGTTAGCGTTAGTGTTAAAGGCCTTTTTTAGTGCTGAAGTAACTGCGGGGATATGGCTGCGATAGATGCATTTTTGCGATGACTAAGCGAGACGGGCCCGTCTCCCTAGTGGGAGCCTTTCCTGTGCTATGCGATCGGACATCGTAGTAGAGTCGGAAGATAAATCCGATAAAATACAGCACTTGTGTTAACTAGATACTGGATAAATTAGGTAGTAGCTGAAGGAACCCTTAAAAGTCACCTATGGATTCCTGGGTTTGCCGAGCAGCACGCTCCAAGGTGGCTGTATCAACGTCCTCGAGCATCTCTTTCTCAAGATCCGCCTTTTCTTTCCAAAGACCCTCACGCGTGTAGAGTGCCTGCAGACAACGCACCATCTCGATTGTCCTATCATGGTGTTTCCCAAGAGCACCATTGAAAGACTTCATCATCTCCATATACAGTCGTTCCTCTTCCTTAACTTTTCCCAACGAACCCAAGTCTCGCCAAGGCGCTTCAACATCAAAAGTGTCCACCAGCCTTGAAGCCCGAACTTCTGGCTATCTCTTGCGGCTTCGAATAACAGTCTGTGGATCTTCTCCGCCTTATCCAAATTTCTGTACGTGCCCGGAATGGTATAGAAGTCAGCAAGTGAGTTTCCGAACTCCCTGGTACTGTATGCACAAAGTCCTTCATCTTGAAATCTTGCGTTCTGATAAAATATATGTTCCATCATATCCATTACAGAGGAAATCTCTGAATAATCAGGAACGTCGTTGCTGTCGGAAGTGTCGAAGCTGCATTCACTGTTCTCGCTCCCATTTAACAAGTGGAATAGAGTCTTCAATACGGCCTTCGCCGCGAATAATGCGGGGTATTGTGCGTCCCCGAATATTCTCCGTGACTCTTCCAGGAACGCCGCTTCCAATTGAAAATCTCGTGGTACTCTCCGGATTTGTGCGATGGTCCAAGACACGTCCCTGTCCCTCTCAAGAGTTAAATCTTCCTTCCCATCGTTACCTAGATAATCTCTCCGGCATAGGTTCACGGCTTCGCGTTCATTGTCGTTATTGAATAGATAAAAAGCCACGTCTACAGCAAGTTTCCAGGTCGCTTCATTCGCTTTGGTGAATCTCTTGTCACACGTTGTCAGAAGGACCTCAAGCTGCATCGTGACATGTTCGGAGCCGATAGTCTCGGAGAGTTTCTGGAGATATTCGACAATTTCCCAACGTCTCGGGTTTACTTCGTCAAGCTCGAGCACATAAGATTCGCATAGGTGGCTGAATAGAACCTTGAGTTCGTCGTACTTTTCCTGGCGACTGAGTGTCTCTCCCAGCATAGATGCTGCCTCGAGAGTCTTGACCGATGTAGACCCCAGAGATTTCTGGCAGTTGTTGAAATACACTCTGTATACGCGTTCCGCCTGCTCAACCCGGCTTTGCTTGGCGTATAAATCGGCCAGGACAAGCGTAATGTCTCTGCTCTGTGGAGACGTTGGATCAAATCGGCCATCAAAATTAATGTGGAATATCCTTTCGACCTCGTCAAGCTGACTTCTTTTCGCGTATAACCTGCCAAGGACAAGTGCGATATCCCGGGTCTCGGGCGAGGCTGGGCCCAATGATTCCATATGCCGACTGTATACAGACTCTGCATCCCGGAGGCTATCTTGGTTCTCAGCGATACGCCCTAGAGAAGATCGCATTCTCCTAGTGCGAGAGTCCGAAATTGCTGACGGGATGCAGTACTCCCAGCAAAAATTTTTTGCCTTGTCCCAAAGCTTCTCGCGCTCATAAATTTTTAGGAGCTTCCAGCCGATCTCGATTGCGCCTTCGTCGTTGATACTGTGATGCCGTTTGATATATTCGTACACCTTATTATATAGCTCCGCCTGTTTTGAGGGCCATGAAGATCCGAGGATTGCAAGCAGGCACCTGGTGGTTTGGTGCAACATTCCAAAAGACTGCACCGCCTTGGTGAACAAGGATTCAACCCACAAGCGCTGGGTATTGTTATCCTCCGAGAGGAGATCAGACATCCATGATGTGGTATCCTCGACACCGTTCTGGACATCTTCGGACTGACTCTGGGATAGTAAATTGGAAATGACCAATCCGTACCACCAGATAGCCGAATTGAGATCGTTTTGATAGTGATACACTCTTGCTAAGCGGAATCCGGTATTTATCGTCGTTAAATCCAGCAGGCCAAAAACTCGAAAGCGGATTTGAAAGAGCTGTGTCCAATATTCTGCTTGTTTCCGAAGATTCTCGGAAAAAATACCAGATTCCAACCATCTCCAAGACTGCTGAGAATCAATCAGGGTTTGTCTCAAGTCATTGG
Organism: Monosporascus sp. mg162; assembly: GCA_004155945.1. Taxonomy (NCBI): domain Eukaryota; kingdom Fungi; phylum Ascomycota; class Sordariomycetes; order Xylariales; genus Monosporascus; species Monosporascus sp. mg162. The sequence continues at coordinate 8,972 of QJNY01000895.1, forward strand.
CGTTCGCGTCAGCCTTGTCAGATTCAAGGAAATAATGCGCCCAGTTTTCGAGTGCATACCCAAGAAACGGAAATTCGGCGAAGAGTGCTGAATTTCGGCTTGGTTCGTGTATCGGATCATCGAGCCATTCCAACCCTCCTCTCTCAGGAGCAGGTGATCGTCTGAATGCCTCAATGGAAAGATATGTGAGACACCGTAATGTAAGGTCGAGGTGGCATTGGCGGATGCTGGAATTCCCTGACCGGAAGTCTGCAGCAGATATAACCCCCGAAAAATGGGAAAGAAGGTATTCTTTCACCGACAGATGAGTGAGGTATGTGCTGTCTTCTGACCCGCGAAATTCAATCAGAGGGCTGCAGAGGCTCAGCAACGTTCCCTTCGCGCCCTCATTCAGTTCATTCCAGCGAGCCGGGTCCGGGTTTCCAAGGTTGATTCCCAGTGCCACTTTGAGCTCTTTCCATTCGAGGGGTCGCGGCGCAGCAACCACCATCTTTAATAATCTCAATGCCAAAGACACCAGGGGTTGGTTATGATGACGACTGATCCGCATTAGATATCGTTCGTACATCCCGAATAGAGTGGTTGGTATGTCATCGAAATAAGCAGGAGTCATCGTGAAAGGGTTTTCTTTAGCGTCGTTGGTGATGAGGGTAGCCAGCCGAAATAGTGCACCAGACTTTTGCACAATTTTCTCTGCAGCAGAATCTTCAAGTTCGGCGTTGCCCAAGTGCAACAACCTCACGCGCGTTGACACGACTCTTCGGACATCTTCACGAGTGGCCTCCTCGGACACCCGTGTTGTCGGAAAACACGACATGGCGCGCTGGAGATGATCCTCTTCACGTCCGGTGACCAGCACTTTGACCCGCCTGGATATGTTCGGAATTTTCCGTAGGAAAGAGTGGAGGCTATCCTTCATCCCCCAACTCGTCCAAGGCGTCTAGGACAATGTAATAAGGATCCTCTCGTTCCTTGAAAACATTGAGAAATGTGTCCTGGCAAGCGAAGGAGTCGAACATTCTTTTGTGAGGATGCACCGAGATCCGTTGTATTGGAGCGGGGATGTCCGATTGCTGCCAGAGAATCTGCGAGAGGATAGTCCGTAGCATCCATTCCAGAGATCGCTGCCTCGGCTTTGCGTGGTTGCAGAAAAAGAAGCCAATTGCATTTTCCCCATACCGGACTATCAGTTCCTCAATCACGGCCGAGGCGAGTACAGATTTGCCCGATCTAGGAGGTAATTAGTCCACCGTGCGTAAGTAAGGAGTTAGAAGACTTTCCCTGGAAGTCCCCGTACCCATAGGACGTTCGTCCCCGCACTTCCATCCCCTTCCATCCATATTTTGAAAGTGTCATCAACCAGTAACCAGAGACATGTGTCTTCTGCACGAGCATTCAGATGGCCTATCCGTACTGAGTCCTGAGGTACAGGACCCGAGATTTTGTAGATGTTTGACTTTCTGGTTTCGATGGCTAACTCTCTACTTCCTAGTTGATGTCAGTCTTCATCAGCATGTCGGCTGACAGAACGTACTCAGGAAATTCTCATCAGCATCCTCTACTTGGAAACCTAGGAACGTGTATCGCTAGTCAGCATCGGCTTTCAGAAAATATAGCATATGTATTATCAGTTCCTTAGAGACCAGGAGATTCTACATACTCTCTCCGGTGGATGTATTGTCTCTTGGCCGTTCTGCGGCATTTTCCACGCACGCTTTCATCTGCCTGAATACAGCCTGCGACTCGAGATAGTGCCGCGTCGCCGCCGCGATCTCTTTCTTCTTCTTTGACTCTTCGAGCCCTCCCCGAGCCCGCGATCGACATTAAAACGGCAGTAGCGGCCTTCGTCATCCAGATTCGACTTGTCGCGGTGAAACCGTTGCGCTGTCTTTTCCGTCTCTGTCGCAATATCCTTGAGTGTGGCCCAGATTCCGAAGGCGTCGTCGTGTATCGGGTTCAGGCTAGGGATACCCGTCCCGATTGATACGAGGCACCGAAGCTTGCTCTGTAGTTGATCACCCCATATATCCTGAGCCTGATTCCACAGTGTGTAGATGGGGTTGTTAGCTCCTAGCGCGCCGTCCACAAATTCCTCGTCAAACGGCCGGATGGCAACAGGTCGAAGAAGGTTGTGGCAGCGGATGTGGCACGGCATGCCTGCCATATTTTGGTCGATTCGAGAAGATCGGAGTTGTCGCTGCGCCGGGAGGGGTAGCTGGTCAGGCAGACGGTATCAGCGGCCTGCTTGCTTGTCGCACATACGAAACTAGTCAATTAATACACAGTACAAATAGCTAAAGCAGAATCGGTACGGAGGCACTCACACTTTGCAGGGCCCATCAGTATCCCTGAGAAGGGTTTCCTCGCTGAGACCACGATCTCGAAGGATCTGCTTGATGGCTCGTTCCAGCTCTGCTGTATCAAACCGGCCTTGTAGCTTGCCCTTGATGTTGACCCGGTGGCTCTTCTTTTCGAATACCTCGTCCGAAAGAGACGTATAGGCCTCGATACACTCATCGACAGTCATTCTGAGACGGCCAAGCATAACTGCGATGATGCCGCCGGTACTGGTGCCGCCGATCATGTCGAAATACTCGCGGGGCTTCGGCGGTGACTCAGGATTGACGGTAGCCATGAGCCTACGAAGGATCATGAGGGAAGACAGGCCGCGTACGCCCCCACCGTCTATGGCGAGGAACCTGATGTGGTCGCCAGGCATGGTGAGCTTTTCCAGAGAGGTCCTGGTGATAGCGGTGTGTGGTTGTCGTCAGCAAAGAAGACGGGAGTGCTGGTCGAGTTAAGGAGCTGAAGGTCGCTGTTCGGTCACACCTCTAGGCTCAGCCACCGCCACATGCTGCGAGCCCCCTCACATATCCAACTCCTCATTCGCTCGCTGAAGCGCTGGTTCTTGTGAGACAGCGCCCCGCTCCTTGAAGGAGGCCCCAAGGTCGTTAGCATGGCTCGCAGATCCGGCTGCATGCCGATTGGGCACCGTGCGCGACGGTGAGGCCTCGCAGGTCGATAGTCAGTATGTTGGAGCCTTTCGGGACTAGCGCCCACCAAGCCTAGCAGCTGATGCTGCGAGGTGCAGAAATGGGAGAGTAGTACATGACTCGCACGCCTAGGCCATGGCCGACGCTCATTGTGGCCGTTGTCTGCCACACGAGTGGACATTTCCCCCTAGGAAGTCTTTTGGCTGCCGGTAGCCACAACCGGAATCTTGAACGTTTCTCCATCGGCCATCTCGTGGCCTCGGGGAGCCCTCTCCAGCATGTCCCGGGCAGCACATCTGCGGCTGTTTTCGTCACCGGCGACTGTTTGGAGGAGGCCTACGGGGCTGGACGGCTTCGTAGTTAACGAACGAGGATCCTCTCGCCTGGTCCTGCGAATAACAAACTATCACTTCCTAAGCTCAGCATGTCCCAATAGCCCCTAGCTCATCATCCGCCAATGTTGCTTCACAACGTTCTCAGTCCGGCCTAGTTGGCCGGCAATCCACGCCCAATATTTGTTCTCCTTCACGTACGAGCGCAGCCGCCGCTCGTCCAGAGGCGACCAACGAGGAGCCCTACCGCTGACCTGACCATTCCGCATGCTCCCCACTGTGTTGGCGACATCAGAGTCGTCCTCGCTCATAGTATCTTCAGAAGGAGCATCATATCATCGTCGTTGCTAGCGTCGGAGACAGAATCACTCTCGCCCGACATAACCTCATTTGTCTTCTCTGCCTCGGCGTATCCAAGCAGTACCATCTTGGGTTGGATAGGACGGCCTGGCTGTCTGCATACCATAACCATTTCTCCAGCGTAGTCGCGTATGGATCCAAGGCACAACCGTAGCATGACCGCGCTCTTTTCAGTGTCAGAGAAACCAAAGCCACTCTCGAGCAAGGCCTCAAAGGATGCGTTGTCCTTAGGAACCCATCTCCATGCCACCTCCGTTAGTTGAAGGAGATGCTCGGCAGCAAAGCCGCAAGCGCCGCAGTTGCCTGTCGGGTTTTCTCTTGACGCCGGTAAATTGACGCGAAGTGCGGGTCTTGCCTGGGGTTCTTGCAATCGTCCGTGACCGTGAGAGTTACGGTTATCGCCACTCGGTGTCGAATCTCGTCGGCCCGGATTCTGTGGACGGACCGGCTCCTGGTGATTAGCACCAGACCTTTGAGCTAACGTGCGGGCGAATGGTTGGCGGAAATGTTTCGTCGGAGTCATGTCGCCAAGCTCACCTTCCGAGGTCGGTAAATGACTCTACCTTCCAGCTCTCCTTTTGCGGACGGGCTGGGCGGCACGGTCGGTTGGTACGCTATTAGAACGGCCATTAGTCTTGGCCATTTGGCCGTGATTGCACCCCTGCCGTCCTTCGTGGCGCCCCGACCCGCGCTGATTTCCACATACAGCCTTTTCCGCCGCTCAGGGGGTTTTTCGGGACTTAGCTGGTGATGGCTCGACTCAGTAACGTCGGAGTTGAACCTGCTGTGCGGCTCGTTCGGGGTAGCCTTAAAGTTGTTGCCGGCAGCAGCGGCATGGAAGCACTCGTTTCTCGTTGAGACATCCTCTCCGTGGATTGCCGAGAGGGAAGCTGAACATGAGATTGGGAGGATGGGGAAGCGGAGATGCATTGGACTGTGTTGTTGGTGATCCCAGAAACCGATGTCCGGAACCTTGCGGTGTTTGTCATGCTCCGTTCATTTATGTCGCTGTTCCGTCAGGGTGTCTCTGTCTCGGCGGATGGCCTCGAACTCTGGCAGCGTTGTTCAGCCTCAACCTCGTGAGCACGGGACCGAATCTCGCCCTTCCCGGTTCGATGATGGGAGGTTGAATTCTGTTCCCCAGTTATCACTCCTGGGGCAATTCGGCACAGGGCTTGGGTTAGAAGTAACTTCGTGTCCAGGTCCTGAAGCCATTCCTTCGCGAGCTCCAGTACGTTCTGAGATGCCGAGGAAATGGTAGTACGGGTAGCATTCAAGGAAATGCTCGGAGCTGTAAACTGAAGCTCGTGCTGCTTAGGGAGCTCTGAAATGGTGGTCGTTTCGATAGTTTTAGCCACCTTTCTGCTCTCACCTTTATTGCTTGTTGGGGGTGGCTGCACCGTAACAAGCCCGACTGGCGGAGCATCTACAACTTTGTCGCTCAAACCCCCTACAACCAGTGCCATCCAGCCTTCGTAGAGGTTCAGGTATTCGTCGCTCCATATGTTTGTGCCGAAGGGGTCGATCTGGCCAAAGCCATCAAATCCAAACGTCTGATCTCCTATGACTCGTGAGCGGAGGGGTTGCCTTCCAAGAAACCATCTCCGAGAACATACCTAGACTCACATCGCCAACTACGCCGCTTGCCGGAATTTGACTGTTCTCGGGTGGCGTCGCTTCAGTCATGTGCCGTTGCTTGGTTGGATGGGCTCTGAACACCGCTATCGAGGCACCACGTTTGGACTCCCGCTTTGGCACTCGCCGAGGCTTTCGCTGGTGCCGGAGCAGCTTTGATTCAGCCCATTGCGCGTAGCTGCCTTGGTTTGTGCGTGCATGGCCGAGCTTGCCAGTCTAAGGACGAGGCTCTTCGGCTTGTGGCGCTCCGTTAGGGAGTCTATAGCTGTCCTGGAGTACATCTCGCGGAGTTAGGGAAGGTTGAGGATTTTTAGTTTGGACGAGCATGAACCGTAGCGCGCTGGCTTTGGCAGCATGGGATACTGGGGACGTTGGATGATGCAATTCGCAGGCGATGCTCTTTGTCGTGTCCGAGCCTCTGACTGGGGCTTGGCAGAGAAAGTCAGAAAGTGGGGCAGACCAGTGGACATCTGAAGGAACATGGAGGTATAGTTACCTATAGAAAGTTATTAGCCACCCAAAATTACGTATCATCCCACTACCCTACCAAGGTGGTTGACAAAAAAATTGATAATGCCACGGTTCTGGGTTGTGGAGTGACACTATCAACTTTTTTGTCAATCACGTTGCCTACCTACCACCTTACCTCACTTTCTACAGCCTACAAGCGTTCAATTTTTAGATTAAGTTAATTAGGTAACGTCTCCGTGAGATTCGTAGCTTTATTAGCCGCTAGAGGTTCTTCATTAGGTTAAAATTAATGGTAGGCAATCATTGAGGTGACAATTGATGATGTAGAATTGATGTCTCTGCTAGCTAAGTGAATGTGTGTAGATGGACTTGGCGTCTATCGTACCCGCATGACGTTGGTACGATGACGTAGTGATGATGTAGGCTAGGGCCTACCAATTAAGGCTTTGCGTAAGCTATTTTAAGACTACTACTAGCTGAAAAGACGGGCGCATTGCGCCCGTCATCTTTCAGCTTTAGTTCTAAGGATATTTAATTATTTATATAACCGTACAAACTTATTTTTAAGAATGCTATATATAAATATAATATACAGATTTAAATAACTATATTTTTATAAAAGAATTAATAAATTAAATGTTTAATACTTTTAAAGTTTTTAATATTTTTAATATTTTTATAGCTTCCAAGGCTTTTAAGGTTTAGCGCTTTTAGGGTTTTTACGGAAGGACTTCTAATGCTTCCAGCATTTTTAAGCCTTCCAAGACTTCCAAAATCTAACGCTTCCAGGGCTTCCAAGGCTTCCAGCACTTTTAAAGCTTCTAGCACTTCTAAAACTCCAAAGTTTAACGCTTTCATAGTTTCTGCGAGGGGGTCCAGGGCTTCCAGGGCTTTTAAGGGGGCTTCTAGGGCTTCCAAGGCTTCTAAAGCTTCTAAGGTCTAGCGCTTTCAGGGCTTTTACGGGGAGCTTCCAGGGTTTCTAGGGCTTCCAAAGCTTCTAGCACCTTTAAGGCTTCTAGCACTTCCAAGTCTTCCAAAGTTTAACGCTTCTAGGGTTTTTTATTAAGGATTATTTGGTGCTCCAAGCGCTATTAGCTTGGCAGACCCACTTATGTAGCTAGCTATGCTTGGCGGGCCCATATATAGCTGGTTTGCTCACCTACTTCTGTATTCTTAGTTCTACATCTTCAATCTT
>QJNY01000896.1:0-15845 GCA_004155945.1 Monosporascus sp. mg162
TAGGTTCCGTGACTAGACTCCATAAAATGAGGAGTGCGTGCTCTAGAGCGCCTGCAGCTAGTCATCCAATACAACACAACTGATGTCCCCTATATCTGACAGAAATCAATCATCTTGACCCGAAATCAATTGATCAAATGGTTGTTGAGATATTGCAGAGTGAAGTTATAGCGAATGGTTGTTGTTGTGGAGAAATGTCTTATTCATTGCTAGGGTAATTCATTAGGTGGGGTCCGAGGTTAGGCCCTATTTTTGGGTTTGCGGATGCGCAGGCGCAGTCGTAAATAGAGCTTTCCATCAAGATGTAGCTTTAAGGGCACAGTGTTGTTAAATACAACGTAGCCTTGGATTGTGTACATTCGTTGTTATATTTTTATGGAGTTCTCGAACCGCGTCGGTCAAGGCTCATATTAATAGATATGGCTGATGTTGTCAGCTAGCAGGGGGTGCAAAACTCCCCAATATACGGAAAGGTGTCAGATATAGGGGACATCAATTGTGTTGTATTAATTGGCTAGTTGCGTGCGCTCTCGCAACGCGTCTTAATCTTTGAAGTAGTCTAGCCACGGAACATATATGTTCCGATCAGAGGGAATCTTATCTATGGGTGCTAACGCACCCCCTAGACCCTGGCAGGGATTATTGCAGTTAGTGGCATACAAGCCCCACCTCTAGATCCTTCTTCGCCCATTGGCGTAAGTGGCTTTTTTGTACCCTCCATACAAATTTATATGGGCAATACATCTGACGTACTTCGATAGGGGCCAATATAGGATCGAAGCTTCAACGCCTGGTAATAAAGGATCACGAATAATGGCGAAAGCGTTGCCCGTAACGCTTTCGTTTATCCCTTCTTACGCTTTAACTTCCTCATAATGGCTAACCCGAAGCTTCTTCTGCAGAACCGCCTTAAGCCTATAAGCCCTACTATTGCCCGCGTTGAACGTATGCAACTCGCTGCTCAACAGCCCGCCGTTAGGAAGGTCCGTTAAGCACCTAAGCGGAAAACGGAAAAAAAGCGTACAAGCCATCACCGCCGCCTTACTCGCGATAAAAAGATCGTCGTTCGAACGTTTCGCAATATCGCTAATTAATTATATAAAGAAATCGAAAAAACAAATAAGCCATTCCCAACGTCAAATACAGCTGGCATTATTAGGGCCTTTAACTCCCTATGGCCATAAAAAGCACCCTATCGCAATAAATGGTCCTCTCCTTTAACGGTTAAAGGAATTTCTCGATAAAAGTCGCCAACTGTCAGCTAGCCACTGCACCAAAAGATCATTTGCGATAAGCTTATCTAAGTGTTAAGTGCAAGATTCTATCTTGCTACTTATCTGACACCAATACCGAAAAATCGCTTGGAACTACCTTTCCTTTTATGTTCCTGGCTTCGAACGGTATAGCGAGGATGCGATCCACTCGGCGATAAAGGCGCTTGGCTATAACCGTATTATTCGCCGCCGTTAACTAAAGCTAACGGCCCCCCCCAAAAAAAAAGCTCGGAAACGTTTCGCAAAACGTTGGCTCCAATTAAAGCCTAACCCTGAAAACTGGCTTAAAACCTCGCCAATACCGATTTTTTCCATCGACGAAACCTGGGCTCATACGAACGGCAACTTTAAGCAATAATTTACTATCTACGAATACGAAAACTTTAATAATTTCGACCTTCTTCGCATAAAAAGTTATAATTAAATATTTTAAAGGTTTATATATAAAAAGCAAAAAGGACCCTGCTTTATATAACCTAAGGAATATAAAAAAATCACTACAGAAAAGTATATCGACCATATCGTTTCTTTAATCGTTTAGTAGCGAAATAACGAACGTCCTACGATAATGCTTTAGCAGGATAACGCTCCTGCGTACGCGGCTTAGATCACGAGATATACGATTTGCAATTAATACGGAATTTCCTTAATACAATAGCCTGCTAAAAGCTCCGACCTTAACCCCATAAAAAACGTATAGTTCTAAATAAAACGCTGGTTCCATTTTCATTACGAAACGGATAATATAACGCTGGAAAAACTGTGGTACGCGTTATATAAAACCTAAAAGGTAATCACCGAATCGTTGCTTGAAAATATCGCGAAAAGTATGCCGGACAGGCTGAAAATGGTAATCGAAAACGACGGTAATATAAGCGGTTATTAATTACGAAGTAATTACTTAGGTTAGGTAGTTTTCGCTTTAATTTGTATGGGAAATACATGCATTCTCCACTTCGGGCCAGTAATCCAATTGTCAGATATAGAGGACATCAATTGTGTTGTATTGGATAACTAGCTGTAGGCGCTGCAGAACGCGCACTCCTCTTTTATGGAGTCTAGTCACGGAACCTATATGTTCCGATCAGAGGGACCCATTCCGGATATGGAGTGCTAGTGCAACCCCTGCTAGCTGACATACCCCCTTAACGCCTAGACGCAGTTACGGCGTTGATCAGCACTTATCATCACTTCCTAAAGCCACAGTTTTCCATTCCACCTTTCCCCCGGCGATAGAATTCTCCTAATCAGCCAATTCCTCCTTTAAAATCACTCGCAGGTTGTTCCTCCGCCGATTAATGGTTTCTGTAATATCTACTAGTCCTAGCTGCTTTTTAAAATGCCTAAAGTATTTACGTATCAGGGCTTTTATTAGCCCATCAGCTAGCATATCGCCCGTAGGTATATAATCTACTTTGATATATTCCTTTCTGCGGCTTTTCGTAATTAATGGTTATGTATATCTATATGCCGCAGTTTCGTTTGTAGTAGGGCGACGTCGGCGTTAATAAACTATATAATTTGTTAATTATCGCATTATATATTTAACGGTCCAGCATCTAAGGTAACTTCTAGTTCTTTAATTAATCAAAAGCTAAATAAGGTTCTTTTTATAACCTGCGTAAAAAATAACAATTTCGCTTTTGTTATAAAAATAATTATTATGTTTTACTTATTCGCTTATTATTTTATTACTTTTTTAAATAACTTTATAACATAAGCTTAAAAGCTTTTTCGGTCGATCGTATTATCCGCAAAGGAAATATCGTTTTAAATATTTAACGAATTTTTATTCCCGAACTATAACGTTAATATCTTGGTCCCGATCAGGTATAATATAACTCGATCGGCAGCTTTATAATATACGTTACTAAGGTTTAGGTTAAATCGAACGAATCGTGATACCGCAAAAGCTATATCAGATCGCGTATTAACTGCTACGTATAAAATAAAACCGATTTTTTTTGGTATTTGTTAACAAACCCTAGATAAGTTAGATTAGGGTTCGGGAAAAGCTCGACGCTCGTTATTAGCGTATTTAAAAAGTTATTTAAACTTTCTTTTAGGACCAAATTAACCAACTTATTTATAAAGTCGGATTAAAAAAGCTAAATTTTTCTTTTAGCTTTGTTTTTAATTATTTCGATACCGAGGAATTATTGCAAGTTCTTACCTTTTATAAAGGTATACCGTTTTCGTATTTATTAGATTAACTGATCGACGAAGCCTTAATATTTTTTGCGGTATGCTATAATAATATCGTTTACGAAAAAAAAAAAAAATTAAGTACTTTTTAACGAATAAAACAATAAGGTTCGTAAAAAACGGGGCGAAATTTTAATTTTGTAAATATCCCAGTAAAATCTTTTTACTATAATAACGGCGACTCCTTTAATCTATATAATGCCTTCCTAATTAGAAAAGTTTTGCTACGTTACGAATATCCTAAAAACGTTTTTATGTATATTTCGTAAAATAAATTAGCGTTAACGGGAAGCGTTTATAGCGTTATACTGCTTAAGCTTTAAGTCAAACCTAGCCGCGATAGCGATTAAGGTTCGAAACGACTTTTTAGCTAATATAAATACGTATATATCGCTATAAGCGTTTTTAAACTATTAATTATTTCGTACGACGAAACGTACCTTACATTTTTGCAATCAGTTATACTTATTAAGTTTATAAACATATACTTATATGCATTTTTAAACCTGTTTCCTTTTAGCAGAAAATTAATTAACGGCTTTCCAAGATTACATTTTTTTATAACTTTACAAATAAGCCTTTTCGGCTTTACGAAACATTTCCCTTAACGGGTATATACTTAGCTTTTTATAGCCTTGCGGCGGTAGCGGTAAATTACGTTTATGTATCCGGTTTAATAACCTGAATACCTTTTTATATGCTGAGGTATTATTACTTTTCCGATTACGGTAACGCGTATTTCGAATAACAAGCTTTTTTAAACTTCCGCAGCTTACCGGCCGATTATCATACGTATTAACAAAAAAGGTTAAACGTCCTGCATTAAATGCGGTTTCTTATATTTTGTATTCTTTTCGGATAATACTTTTTTAATACGGAATATACGGGGGGCTTACGCTTATTACCCGTAAAGTACCTTCGTTTTTTACCGTTACTTTAAGTTAAATAAAGTAAAAAAAGCTTAAGGTTACCTTTATTCCTTCCGTCGGCTTAATAATTATAGTAATTATTAAGGTAAACGTTAATGGAGGCGATGGATTAAAGGATAAAAATGATTTAAATATAGCGGTCGTATAAGGGTAATCAGTTTCTTAAAAATAGGCTTGTTTTTCGTTACTTTATACGCATCTTACGTTAGTACCTTTCTGGAGCTATTTCTTCTGCTTAGCCGGTAACTAAATTACTCCGTTTAGATCTTTATCTTTTTTTTGTATAAAAGATAAATAGTTATTTGCTTAATTAGGTATTTTTACTCATCGGAATAACTTTTAAAGCTTTTTTTTTGTAATATATAAAAGGTTATCTTTTAAATTTTTGATATTACTTAAAAAATAACCTTTTCGTTAAATTATACATTTCGAATAATAATAACTTTGTTAATTAACGGGTTCCAGATTTCGTAAATATTCGTAAATCGGTAGCCGACGAGGTAGCCAATTTATGCTTTAGGATTTAGCTTTTAAAGTTTCTGCTTTTTTTTATAGCGGCAGCTGTTATAACGTAAGCTATATAGTTATATATTCGCAGGTAGGTTTGTTAAAGCTTTCGATCAAATATTGTAATATCGTTTTTATACGCTAAATAAATATAATAAACTGTTACAAAAACAGGGGTTCTTGTTTAAAAGAAGCCAAGTTCTTGGAGGTTAGCGCGGATGCGGCTAAACCTCGGACCTGAAATGGCTTGGCTTTTAACATTAATCTAGTAGATCTAAGCGATCTAAATAAATTACTTAAATTACATAAATCCACGACATATTTACTATAAAAAAATAGATATATAAATGGACCGAACTTTTATGTAAATAGCACTTACTTAATTTCGCTTCTTAGTTATTAATTTAAGCCTTTAATTAAAGGCATTATTTTTCGATTAAAAAAAAAGTCCGTAAATTTTTTAACGAACAAGTTACTAAATTATTTTTCGCATTATTGTTACCTACAAATCAAAACCTTATTTCGGATATTGCTTATACCTTTAAGTAAATATATAACAAGTTCGTTACATTTTAATAACTTTTTAATTAATAACCGACGAATAATTTAAAGCCTAATTAAGCATAAATTTTCCTAAACGCAGTAAAAACGATATTATAAAACGACGTTTAAAAAATAAATAATATATTCGATTACCGTTATTAATTAATAAAAAATCAATAACTAAATTAAACGATTTATTATTTATTAAAAAAATATTTTCCTTAATCGATAATATGGCATTAATTTTTACCCGATCTTAAGGAAAACTTTTTTCCTTTTAACCTTTGCAATAACCCGCTTTACCAAAAGATATTATAAAAATTTATAGATTTAAGGTGGAAAAAAAGGAAAAAAACCGGCCGGCGGAACAGAAAAACAAAAAAAAAAAAAAAACTTAGCATTAATAAAAAATTAAATAACTTTGCGAAAAAAGTTAAAACCTTAAAAAACGAAAATGTTAAATTTATCCGACAACAAAAGTTTTCGACCTTGCCTTTATTTAGTACAAACAAAATTCGTAAAAGTACTATTTCCCCTTTTAATTATCATAAAATGCCGAAAGTAAAGGGTTATAAATTAACCCCTTTAAAGCCTTATAATAAAATCATAAACGTAAAAGGATTTTTAATCCAAGCCAGACTTTACCTTAAGTTTTACGAAAATTTTTTAACGGAAAATTACTAAAAAGTAATAACTATTTTTTAACTACTTGCTGGAAAAGTTCTTTTATAATCTGAACTTATTATAAATAACTACTTTATAAGTTACCCTAACTAATCTTCCGACTTAACTAATTATATCTTCGGCAACTATAAATACTTTTAAAAAAAAAATGCGAACTTTATTTAAAAATTCCGATAAAAAACAGCATACGGTTAAATAATTATATTTCCTCCAGCAAACCAAATTAACAGCTAAATATGCGACTAAATTTAATCGTTTTGCATCAAATTTTAATTTTCCAAAAAGCGCATTATTTTATCCCTTTTATAATAGCCTAAAATCGCAAGTTAAAAATGAAATATATAAAGTACCCAAAACTGGCCCCTTCCAGAATTACATTAACAAAACCATTATTGCCGATCGACGTACCTTTAAAAGGTACTTAAAAAAGAAAAGATTTAACAAAAAAAGAAATAACCAAAGCTTAAGCAACAAGTTCCAAAAAAACAAAAACAAAAGCAGATCCCAAAAAAAAATAAGTACTGCTTTAAAGGAGCTTAAAAAAAATAAGTTAAATATTAAATGTTTCAACTGTAGCAGGAAAAGCCATTATAAAAACAAATGTCGCTTTTTACCAAAAAAAAACTCCAGGAAAAAAGGGATCCCTTAACCCCCAAAAAAAGATCAAAATGGCTAAACAAAAATCAAACAGCGAAAGTAAGGAAGAAAAAAAAGTTAATTCCACTTTTTCCCAGCGAAAATTTATTATTGTAACCATACACTACGAGCAAAATAACGACCCAAAGTACAAGCATTACCCGATTTATTAAAACCAAATAATTAAAGCTTGCAAATATTATCCCGGATAAAAAACCTTTAAAATAACCATAAGGTTAAGATATATTTATTATTTAAATAAGCAACGGTACAAAATATACGATAAATATGGCCAATTGCGCTCTAATACTATTATATACGATCTAACATCCCCAGAATCGAATAAAGCCTTCGAAATCGAGGAACCAACCAGTTTTAATACTGCAAGTTCGAAACCAAACCACGATCTGCTTTATTTCTTTATATGTCACGACGACAACTATCGGACCTATTTCCGCGCCAAAAAAGATAACGACTATTAGCCCGGATAGGACGAAAAAACGCCTACCGAACCCGATGATAAATATAAATGCATTAAAACTTCCAGATAGCCGGAATACCCCCGATCTTATTACTTATACCCCGAATCGGCTTAAAGTCGAAAAGCTATTATATAAGAATACTTATACTATGCACCCGTACTATACATAATACATAAAATCTTAAACATAAAAACCAATCCTTCGAAAATTTCATCCCCAAAACCAGAACCCCTTTAAACATCGGTAATAAAAGTTTTAAAATCAATTTGCCAGATTGGCAAAAAAAAGTGGTTTACTTACATAAAAGATAAATGTTCCAAACATGCAATTAAAAAGGTCCGAAAATAAAAACGCCTTTTAACTAACAAAATTAACAAATTAAAAAATTACGCAAGCCCTCGAAATTAAAGTATCGAAAAGCCTTAACTTACAAAACCTTATATAAAGCAAAAACTGGACAACGTAATCAAATTAAATTTCCTCTCCAATACGGAAACAAAACATTCAAAACCATAATCGATTTAAAAGCAAAAGAAAATTTTATTTTACCATCGGTTATAAAAAAACATCAAATCCTTTAAAAATATAAGCTGAAATTATACAAATTACTTACAATCGACGGAAATTTATCCAAATACGAAAATGGACGAATTTTTAAAAAAACGGAAAAACTTCCAATACAAATTTAAAAATATCCAAAAAAAATTAAACTAAACGTAACCGACATTTCAAAATACGACATTATCCTTAGAATGCCGTAATTCCGTTCCAACAATCCTTATATTAACTGGTATATTCAGAAACTTTCTTAAAACTATCTTAAAATTTCTTTAAAAAAGGAATTTCGGGAAATTTATTATTTAATCCGAAAAGCCAAAATAATAAACCCAACTACTAAAGTACTCCCTAAATACCGGAAATTCAAAAAACTATTCAAAAAGTAAATATAAAAAGAATTACTTAACTACAATTAATAAGATTACAGGATTCCTATTAAAGAAAAACATTATCCGAAACTCCATCAAATTTACTATATAAACCCTAAAAAAGCTAAGGCTTTATAAAAAAGCTTATATCGAAACCTTAAACGTAAATATTTTTAAAAGTTTAAATCTTTTACGAAATACCCCGTTATAATAATACCAAAAATAAAAAATAGGAAAATCCGAATCGATAAAAATAAAAACCTTATATACCGAAAAATTTACGACTACCGATAATTAAACGATATTACCATTAAAATAAATACCCTTTTACCTTTATAAATACCATAAAAAAATATTAGCAAAATTAAATAGTTTACGGCGTTAAACTTACCGAACGGCTATTACTTAATCCGAATAATTAAAAGCGAAAAATAAAAAATTACTTTTAAAATAATTTATAAACTTTACGAATATAAAGTAATACCTTAAAGAGTTACTAATACCCCCGCCAATTTCCAATATATATTAATAATTATTTTACGAAAATTCCTTAACAAGTTCGTATTTATTCATTTAAATAATATCTTTATTTACTTTAAAACCTTAAAAAAATATAAGAAATATATCGCTTAAATACTAAAAACGTTTAAAAAAGCAAACTTATTAATTAATGCCGAAAAAAGCATATAGCATACCTAAAAGCTAAACTTTTTAAGCTTTACTATTACCCTAGGATAAATTTAAATCTAAAACTTTAAAATAAAGTCGATTAAAAATTAACCGATTCCCAATAAAGCGACCGTTACCGACGTCCATCAATTTTTAGGATTTACGGGTTACGTACGCAACTTAATCAAAGATTTCGGAAAAATCGTTAAACTTTTAACGAACCTTATTATTAAAAAATATATTAAAAAAAAGTTCGAATTTCCAAAAAAAGCTAAGGAAATAATACGAATATTTAAGAACTAAATTACTAGCGCCCCCGTTATAAAATTACTTAATTATAACAAAAAAAAAACAACTAAAAACTAACGCATTAAATAAAAGCTTAAAAACAGTCTTAAAACAACAAACAAACGGTAAAAAGTAATACCCGGTTACCTACTATTTTAAAGCCTTAAAAGATACAAAATTACGATATCTTATTTACGATAAAAAATTATTAGCAATTATTATAATATTTAAAAAATAAAAACCTTATTTTAATAAAACTAAAAAATCTTTTAACATTTACTTTAATTATAAAAATTTTACTTACTTTATAACAATTTAAAATTTTAATAAACGATATAAAAATTAAATAATTTTCTTATTTAAGTTTAATTTCAAAATTTACTATATTAAAGGTAAGGAAAATATTTAAGCGGATATCCTAAGTTAAAAAAGAAATTACGATATTAAAATTCCTAAACGACGTATATAAATATTACAACTTACAAAAAAAGGCATTTTACTGTTATGTAAAATACTGAAAAAATTTACCTTTAAACTTTTAACCCAATTTAAAAGTTTTTACAACTTTAATAAACGAAAAAAAATCCGATAATTAAAAAGATAATTTAAAAATTAATTATTATATTACGGAAAAGTTTACGTTTTACGAAAATAATAAAAACAATTTATTAAAAAATTTTACGAAAACCCGTTATATAAACATCAAGGAATTTTCAAAATAATTAAACGATTCCAAAAAAAATACGATTTCCTAAAACTTAAAAAAATCGTTAAATAAATAATTTAAAACTGCAAAATTTATAATAAAACCAAAACAACTCGCTATAAGCTATACGAACTGCTACAACCTACAAAAATTCCAAATAAAATATGGAACACTATAACTTAAAACTTTATTACCGGCTTACCCTTATTTAAAAATCCCGTTACCGGAATCTAATACGACAGAATATGGGTAATCGTCGACAGATTTACTAAATATAAATATTTTTTATCCTTTAAAGAAAATACGATAACGGAATAATTAACTTACGCGTTCGTAAAACATTATTTTAATAAATATAAAATCCCGGAAAAATTATTTTAAATAAAAACAAATTATTTACTTCCAAATTTAGCATTAGCTTTTTTAAACAAATTACCGTTAAACTTAAATTTTCCATAACGTATTACCCCCAAACTAATAAACAAACGGAATAACTAAACCAAACCCTAAAACAATACCTAAAAAATTATATTAACTACCAGCAAAATAACTAAGTAAAATTATTCCCACTGGTACAAATAACTTATAACATATCCGTTAACAAAAACATGGACGTTTTACCCTATACAACCGTATATAAACAAAACGCAGAAATTCAACGACTAAAACAATTACTCGGTAAAATTCCGAAAATCACCTTAATAACTTCCAAAGCAAAAACGATAATATTTAAAATCAAAACTATCCAAGCTCGCCTTAAAACTAAACTACGGTTTTTCTAATAACGGATAACCCAATATTATAATAAGAAAAAAATTAAAGAACCAATTTTATCAAAAAAAATAAGGTTTACCTACTACGCCAAAAACAAAACGCAACCTTAAATATTTTATAAATTAAAACTAAAAAACTTAATAACAAACTTAATTTTAAAAAATTCGGTTCGTTTAAAATTAATAAAGTTATTTTTAAAATTAATTATCGATTATCGTTATCCAAAACAATAAAAATACATCCTATTTTCCATATTTCTTTACTAAAACTAATACCTAATAACGCCCTACTAAAAACAAACCTAAAAATCAAGGAAAATACCGATAAATACAAAGTCGAAAAAATACTAAATTCGAAAATAATTAACAACAAAATCCAATATTTAATCAAATAAAAAAATTACCTACTTAAAAATAATACTTAAAAACCCCTTAAATACTTAACGAATACGAAAAACCTAATTAAAACGTTTTACCGCCAAAATTCTAACCGACCGTTTCCAACGCGGCCAAGATTGTAAACGACAAAAACCCAACCCCCAAATCCAAACCCTCGGCGCTCCAGTCGAAAAAAGCAAACGCCTTCATATTAACGTTAATCTTAGAAATAAACCGCGCTTACTTTTCTTTTATATGGCGTCGCTTTTCCTTTAATCTTTTTTACTTTTCCAATTAATCTAATTTACAACCTTCCTTTAATATAATAAAGGCTTTTTTTTATTAAAACGTCCTATTAAAAGCGTAAACGTTTTAACCGATTAACGAACTTCTTTATTTTCTCCTCGGCGGATTCTTAATAAACTACCAAAACGTCCTTTATTTCCCGTTATTCCTTTTGCAAACGGTCCTACTTTTTCCTTATTTTTACGAAAAAGTTCATATCTAAGACGTTATAAACCGAACGTTAACGACGGGTACAACAATTACAACTCGAAACGTCGACCACAAAAAAACACTTAAATTTCCCAAAACGAACGCAGTTAAAACAAAAAATAACTTTGGAACCAAATTTTTTAATGTAATTTACGCAATTATCGCAAGCTTTATCCTAATTTAAACGAAATTTTCTTTTTTCCTTTTAAATACGGCCTATTATAATAAAATCAACTAAAAAATCCTTATACTTTTTCCGGCTACCAAAAAAGATACTTACGGTTCTTATTTTTAGGACAAAAATCCTTGGAAAAGGGAAATAATATTACAAAAACAAAGATTCTTGTTTAAAAAAAGCCAAGTTCTTAAAGATTAACGCGGATACGGCTAAACCTCGGACCTAAAATAACTTAGCTTTTAACATTAATTTAATGGATTTAAGCAATCTAAGTAAATTACTTAAATTATATAAATCCACGATATATTCACTATAAAAAAATAGATATATAAATGGACCGAACTTTCATATAAATAGCACCTACTTAATTTCGCTCATTAGCTATTAATCTAAGCCTTTAGTCAAAAGCATTATTCTCCGATTAAAAGAAAAGTCCGTAAACCTCTTTAACGAACAAACTACTAAATCATTTCTCGCACTATTGTTACCTGCAAATCAAGACCCCATTTCGGATACTGCTCATACCTTCAGGTGGATGTATAACAGGTTCGTTACATAAACTTCGTATACGCTTTGCTAAAAAAGTGCATATTTAAAGGTACAGTTATATAAATATATTGCAGCTTTAAAAATATATACGATTAAAAACGAAGGTAATTTAATGTTATTTCGTATTGAAATCGTTTTTTCCTTAATTACATCCCTTAAGCGTTTTGTACCCCTGTTTTGGGCCTAGGTATACGGTATTAAAGGTTTAAGTTTAATATTAAAAGGAAGCAACTAAAGCATATTTCGAAATTGATAATTTTTTAAGATTTCGTTATTATATTCGAATACTTATAAAAAAACTTTATCTTAATTTTTTAAAACTTTTAAAAAGTACCGAAATACGGTAATTAATATATTTTGCTTTCGATTTTTAAAGTAAATATTCTAAATAAAACCTAAGTATCTGTCGGTAGCAAATATAACGTATTTATATCCTTTAGGGTTTTCTTTAAAGTCTATAAAATCGATGGCGATTTTCTATCTTAATCAGGAAGTTTTTTCCTTCGGCTTACGGTGTATTAACCTTTTTGCTTTCGTTTTGCTATATGCTTAGTATTCGACTGTTATAAAACCCTTTAAACGGACTTCTTTTGCATAAAATTACAACTAGGTAATTACTTCGGGCTTTAAATGTTTTAATCTTGAATACTAAATCGTACCGTTACTAATTCGTAATAGTTTCGCTATATAGGAATTAACGTTTCGTTTATAAGTTACTAAAACTGCATAAATAACCGTTACGTTAATATCTTTAATAACGAACGAATTAAACTTATTTATTAACGTAGCAATTATTTGATCGTACTTATTTCGAATAAAGTTATTAATCCTTTTATTATTCTACTAATATCCCTTTTTCCGGAGTTGCCGGAAAAACATTAGGTTATATACGAAGCTTTCGTAATGGGTTACGTCGTACCAACGTAACGCTTTCGTATTATTAAAGCTTCGAAGTATTACATTAACCTTTCCGTACCCCTTAATCGGTACGAAGTTATTGCTTACGTATACCCCGTCGCCTTATACGGTTAGTTTAAAATTTAGAAACTTGCTAATAAGGTTAAAAATATATATCGTAAATTTTAAGTCCAAAATGGATAAATTTCTTAAGGAGTAAAACGCAACGTTTATCGCATTACGTTAATTAAAGATTAAAAAGTACGTTAAAACCCGCCTTACTTTTTATAGGAATTAATCGGTTTCTTAAGTAATTAACTTATTTATAAGTTTTAATAAACGTTTAATTTCCTTTTATAAAGATTAATCGGAAATAATCCGATATTAAACGTATGCAAGTATTTTGTCGTTAAATCGGAACCTTTTTAAAGCTTTGCCAAAAAATATATAAAAGTATTAAAATAAAGTATAGTAAATGCCTAAGTAGGCCTTATAGCGAATGCCCTATATATCGGATTTTTATCGCTTTCGTTTATTTCGGTCCGTTTAAAAACCTTTACAACCGTTACGTTTCGACCCTCGTTTTTGGGCCCTTTCTCGTAATAAAGGATTTATATTCTTAATCTTTTCCTGATCAGGATTAACCTGATCAAAAAGTCCTACGGGAATTTCTTAAAAGGCTAAAAACATTACCTTAATATTTTGTAATGTAAATAAGGGATAGGTTAACGTCCAATAATTCAAAAAGTTGGTAAGCACCTTTTAGTAACTAATCGTACCGTTATCAATTTCGGCTTTTTTCACCATCTAAAAGGTAATCGTTTAGTTTTTTATTATCGAAGCCAAAGCTATATACAGGTTATTAACCTATATGGTTATTATCTTCGTTTTTGGAACGCTATAACGCTATTCCTAGGTTATTATTTTCTACTACTTTACGATTTATTCGTTTAATTTTTTCGTTAATTTCGAAGCTTATTTTAACCTTTCGCAGTATTTTCGTTAAATATTATTCATAAGTTTACTGTCGTACACCTTACCGGATTCGGCCAAAATAACGTACTATTCTCTTAAATTTTTTTCTGAAAGGAAATTTATCTTTTTAATCGCTAAAAATACCGACTTTAAAACTTATTTCGTAAAGTCGTTAATCTTCTTGCCGAAGTTTTCGTACTTCCGATCTTTGTAAATATACGTCGCAAAGTTTTAAATATAAACTTGTTTACTTTTTGTCGTTATTTCGAAAATGTTAATTAAATAACCCGTATAATCGATTTTTTCGGCTTATATATTTTTTTCGGAAAAAGAATTAGCTATTTGTATTGTTACTTAACGAAGTCGTTTTTTCGGATAAAAGGTTATATCAGGTTTCGTAGGTTCGACAGGCCATGCATTATCCTAAACAGGGTCGATATAACGCTAAATATTAAACGCGTAAGCTTTGGATTAGAATTCGCCTTTAAAACGATCCCAATCCTTAGGTCCTTTGTAAATAACGGAGGACGTCGACGGTACGGTCGTTATTTTAGATAATGGGGTATATAGGTAATTGCTATTAATGTACAGCCTATATCGTTTTAGTAGTAACTGATCAATTAATAATAACGTGATTTTAACAAATGAAACTCTTAATTATCAGATATAGAGGACATTAATTATGTTATATTAGATAACTAGCTGTAGGCGCTGCAAAACGCGCACTCCTCTTTTATGGAGTCTAGTCACGGAACCTATATGTTCCGATCAGAGGAACCCATTCCGGATATGGAGTGCTAGTGCAACCCCTGCTAGCTGACACCAATAGTACTAGATTGTCAGAAAACACCGGGTCGAGTACCGCACTAACTGCAATAATCCCTGCCAGGGTGTACTAGCGGGGTGTACCCACTTCCTGAATTGACCCACTTCCTAAATTAGAAATTTTAACGGCAACCAATATTAGAAATTCGATAATAAAACCATGTTAAGATATAAAATTAAATTTTTTTACTATAATATAAGGTAATTTGTAAATAATGTAATAAAGGCAAAAGTTTCCTTATATACGTGCTATAAGACGTATAAAAAGAGAAATACTAAAACTAAAAACATATATAAAAATTTAGTTTGATAAGTCTATTTGTATATAGAATTAAGTTTTCTCTAAAATTAATAATTATATAAAACAGTAGAATCACAATATATAATAACGTGCCACACGGGCGAGCGAGATACACAGGCGAGCGAGATATACAGGCGAGCGAGATACACAGGCGAGCGAGATACACAGGCGAGCGAGATACACAGGCGAGCGAGATACACAGGCGAGCGAGATACACAGGCGAGCGAAACACTTTTTTAGCTATTTTAATAACATATCTTTAATTGCCCATTTTTCAACAACCACAATATGGAGCGCCTTAAAAAAGAAGCGAAAATAAACCTAGCCATTCAGACTAAAAAAAGAGATCCGAAACTTAGTTACAGAAAGCTTGGTTCTATCTATAAAGTTTCATCTTCTACTTTAGGACATCGTTTTAATAGTAAACGCGCCCGAACTGATATTATTCCCAATTCGCGGAAATTGACGCCGACCGAAAAGAAATGCATTGTCGACCGAATCCTCGACCTAGATACGCGAGCGTTTCTTGTCCGGCTTCAGCACGTTGAAGATATAGCAAATCTTTTACTTGTCTAACGCGTTACAGAACGCGTTGGAATTAACTGGGCGTCGAGCTTTGTTAAAC